>JAXRJS010000059.1:12918243-13143243 GCA_037127375.1 Dione juno | reverse complement strand
AACTTTTATTCTGTACTGTGACAAAGTTAATAATTTGAGACTAACTATCGATAGCAAGTTACCACGGAAATCTCATATTAATGAACTCAGTACACGCATGCATTTTTCATTTCATTTCAAAATTGACAAGTTTTCAACACAAACATGAAGGAGGTGGGGTACTTATAGCCGTTACAAAAAAAAATGGAATACAGTCGTATGTTCAGCTGGGAGAGCGATTGCGAAGATCTAAGGATCACAATACGGATAAAAGTTTCCTACAAAATTTATAATATTGCTATTTGTGGTGTTTGCTTACCTCCTACAATCAAAATAAATACCTTGAAAATATTCTTAAATAATTGTCCATCAGAATCAGAATTGCATAGTTATATGGCTATGGCTATTTTGTCAACTTGAAAAAACTTAAATAATTCAATAATATAACAAAATGCGTCCAATCTTATTTTCTAATATTTATGGATTTTAAACTGTTAAAGAGTAACGTAACTAATGTAAGGTACAATTTTTATAAATGTGACTATGTTTTTACGAATGATTATCTTATGAATATATTGGAACATGATCTTGTCTGATAACCTAAAAATTGACGAAATTATAAAAAAATTACGAAGTTTTGAAGTCATGTATACAAGAGATCAGACCAAAATATAAATTCAAAAACTGTAAACATCCTATCTGGCTCTGTCACAATTTCAATACGAGAGCGGAAAAAGCTTGATCTTCGATATATAAGGTATAAGAACCCTATAGATAAGATTTCTTCACATTTATTAAATGAAAAATGCTAAACATAGAAAGTAGAGTAAGTACTTCGTAAAAATTATACTTAAGCTAAATCTATATTAAAAAGTGCATATTATTTTTTACAACTCGCTGTTGGTGTTCATAATAAGGGTTAAATAAAACAAAACATTTAAATATAAAAGTATTACTTGTACTTTTATTCGCATCATTAGTCGTGTCAAAACTTATAACAACAGTTAAATAAATTATCGATCGTATAATATTTGCGAATATCTGCAGTAACAAAATCGACGCGCCCGGTCGGCGATCTGTAGCAGTCAGTCGGCTCGCCGGCGGGCGCCCTACCCTACTGTACACATATAAAAATAGATTTCTTAGCTAGAACGACTAACCTAGAAGGAGAGAGGTCTGTAAATGCACAGGTTAAAGTCATGATATGAAACTATAGTCGGAGCACCATGTCTTACACATACAATGCGGAGCCGCTGCCGTATATACAAAGAGACTCACTCACTCACTCTATATACAAGTTACACACACTCGCACACACGTTACGCTTACACTCATTTAGGTACATTTAGTTCATTATTTTGTACGAGGAACAAAGTTTAAGATTTAATATACTATACAATATTTTGAATTTATTTAAAATCGTCGTTACATCCGCGGCTTGCCTGTTTCGAGATAAACATTATTTTTTAAGAAGTTAAGCACTGTACACCGCTTATATTATCACTTCATCATCTTTCACTTATATGCTACAAGCAGTCAGTCACTAGATGCGTGCGACGGAGCACACGACCAGCTTCCGCTAGAAGCCGGGCGGCCGCGCGGGCGGCACGCGCGGCTGCGGCACTGCGGCCGCGCGCCGCCGTCACACGTCGGTGTGGCGGGCGGGCGGCGGCGGTGGCTCCTCGTCCACTTCCTCCGCCTCCGACTCTTCGATCTCACAGAGGTTGGCGGACAGGTCGCTGCAGGAGCCACCGTCGTCGAGCAGCGAGTGCCGCTCCTCTGAAGGAAGAAAGAGCAGAAACAGTTGACACATCGTTTGATGAATTATATTTCGTAAACGATACGAACGCTACGCTTTTTTGTTAACATAGTAGTTCATAAAAAAATCATATTTATTTGACACTACACACTACACTTTGTATTATTTAATTATTAGCTTATAAAATCTAATGTAAAATAAAAATCGATTCCTAAAAAATTTTAATCTTTGCATTTTTAATGGTAATGTATCTGCAGTGTATCTGCAGTGTTAGTCTACGGATTGTGTATGCTTTTCGTGCTATATTATACGTTTTAGTTAGAATATGAAATTGGACATGCTTGTAAGGAAAATTATAAACTACTTTAATTTATTAATTCTTGCCCAAAATATTTTTAACATTTTTATATTCTGTTCTATAATAGTTAATTTTTACACTTACGTATAGCGATACGCTAAGAACGGAAACAATAAGTCCCCCTGAGGTCTTCTCAGGCCTGAGGCATTAATTTTAGTAAACTTTGAAAAAGGAAGAAACACAAGAAGGAAGTGTAAAATATTTTCTCTTTTTATAAATTCCTACACAAGTTTCTTAATTTGCTGTGCGTTCAGATCATAATCCATTGGAAAATATACATATAAAGTCAAGAATAAAGAATCAAGTGATCTAATATATTATCATCTATCAAATCATATCATCATATGACTTTCAAGTTAAATATTCTCCAAGAAAATACAGTATCATTGGCTACTTTAAGTGTATTGTCAATTTAGGGTCTTAAATTATTACAGGATTCCTACTCGGGGGAGTTAATTATTTTCATTTTCCTCGATCTGGTAACAAGACGAAGCGCGGCGTTGAGCTCTGACTGATTGACTGAACTCAACGCGCAATGTCTCGAAAGGGCGAAATCGGAAAACAGCTTCTTAACACAAGGTTACCTCCGCGTACCATCATATATAGGAGACAGCGTGTTGTTAAAATAAAAATTATTAATGAATGAGGAAGACAAATATTATTCATAAATTATTTTCGTAATGATAATCGTATGTTTCTAGAATCTAGGGCATTACGATTAATACTTTAGCAAATATGCTACAAGCAGTATATACGGCGGAAAATCAAAGAAAAGAAAATTATTTGATTCGGGTCTTAATAAATATCCCCTACAGTACTTAAAACTATTATCAAGCAGGCTTAGAGTTCGTTTACCGAGCATGGTGATGAGGCTGTGGGCGTCAGGCTCGCGGACGGCACGAGCGCGTAGCGTGCCGTCGTCGCCCGCCGGTGAGTACTCGTCCGCGTTCAGCAAATATGAGGAGGCTGCGAACATATCGGGTATAACGATAATATCAGCACGTTATCGATGCTGACATATAAATATACACACGTCTTCGAGAGCACTTACCGTCCGTAAAACGTAACGGATCGTGATCGTGGTCGAGGTCATCCGTCGCTGAGTCTGTATCGAAAGGAAGAGGTAACGTGCGACGCGGCGACATGCGCGCTAGTCGCGGGGAGCGCGGCGAGCGGGGGGAGGGCGGCGACGCGGGGGAAGACGAGTCGGGGCGCTCCGAGCCCGCCACCTCACTGATGCCGGGCAGCGCGCCACCGCCGCCACACCAGTCGGAGCAGTCCCAGTGATAGCCGCCCACGAGCTCAACTGCACCCGCCCCCATCCCTGCGCCCACCGCAAGGCCCGCGCGCCGCGCACTCGCCGGGGACGGGGCTCGCACGCGCGTGTTGCATCCCTTTAGATCTGTTACAATGAGAAATTGTGTGAAAATATTTTATTTATTAATAAAGCAGAGCAGGAGAATAAATGATTTCATTGATTATACAACAGATTACTTATAAGAAATTTATCTAAAGACAAAAGGTAATATACATTTGCAGAATTCACTTTCGGTTTCTCACCATTATAAATTTTATTATCGACGAAAGTCTGCAGATGCATTTGCTCAGACCAAGGTTTGCGGTCGACAGGATCGATGTTCAGGTTCCGCAAGTAGTCGGGAGGGATACCCTCGAGCTCATCCCCGGCCGAACCGTACGAACGTAGCGTGTCGATGTTGTTCAGCGGCGGCGGCTCCGCGCACGAGGTGGGGCGGCCGCGGCGTACTGCCTCAAGGTTGGACAGCTTGGATGCGCGTGGCGGTAGCTTCTCCAGGGCGCTGTTGAGTGGCACCGGCGGAGAGTGGGAGCGCCGGCAGCCGCCGCGCCGCCACGCTACTGGCAGCAACGCCAGCGCCAGCAGCAGCAGTAGCACGCCCGCCGCCACTGCTAATGGCCAGCGCTCCTCCAGGGCCCATGCCCATAGCTCGCGCAGCACACGTCCGCCACTCGCAGCCTCACCCGCCACCACCGCGTCGGAGTACAGGGGGTTTCCACAGTTCATGCCTGAAAGTAGTAAAAGTTATTGTATTGTATAAACAATAATCCTTTATATATAAAGGCAAACCTGACTGACTGACTGATTTATATATAAAAATACAGCGGAAACTACTATATTTTGAAACTTGAAATTTGGTACAAGCGTCTCATTCATGATGTAAGTAAGCAGTAAGAAATAATTTTTAGAAACCCTTAAGGGGGAAAAATAGTGGTGTAAAGTTTATATAGAATTTTCTCATTTTTAGACTTCGAAGTTAGAAGCAATATAAAGATATATTTCCAACGTTTTGGTAAAGCCAATTATTTTATTCAAAACTATTACATGTCCATAATTTTGTTAGCGGGTGTTTTATTATCTTGACAGATTTCCTTAATTTATTATTTTTGCTGGATATTATGTTCCATATCTTAGATATTTATGTCGACTTTAACTAAAGAGACATTTTCTTATTTCTTATACTTTAGCTAATTTTTTGTAGTTTTACATCAGATCTACATCTACTTCAAATTAAACTGGAGTATTGCTACCCAGTTTATATATTAGTACGACTCCTTGAAATCTATTAGGTGGTTCGAAGTCAAAAACACATAGAGACAGACTACATAGATTCAAGTTCCACTTCAAGTTCCACAGGAAGAATGAAGAGCGTTGTTACAGATATATTTATTCATATGCTTTTTAATAATAGAATAGATTGTAGTCCTCTAGTTGAAGAATTGAATATGAATGTACCACTAAATCTTAAAAAACCAATTTGGGCAAGAATTCTCCACTAGAATAGCTTAAAAGTACTTATAATGAATTTACAAAGCTAAATTTTGACTTAGACATAGCACATGATGCACACAATTTATTAGTTTTATTTATGGTTTGTGACTGGTTTTTTATATATTTATCTGTTTATATATTTGATGTAATAATTTAAATATGTGACTTTTATATATTAACAATATAGCATGATCAGACACTCACTGTCTGTAATAGGAAAAACATTTAGCAAATATAGTCAACTTAATACATTTAATCATATTTTAATTTTCTTTGTGTTCACGATCCCAATAAATAAACAAATGTTGAATGCACATGATAAGCATCTTGCGAAAATAAAAAAGAATGGAAATGTGAAAGCTACGATTACCTGTCTTGTCGGGTGGGCAAAGACAGCGAAAAGAGCCAGGTTCATTGAGACACGTGGCACCATTGAGGCAGGGCTCTCCAACGCACTCGTCAACGTCGTACTGGCAGCGTGGGCCATAGTAGCCCCTGCAGCGACAGGATGGGCCCCACTCGCCCTCCTCGCAGGCGCCGCCGTGCGCACATACGCCCGAAGCACACCAGCGCCCCCGTTCACAGCGCGCGCCTGATAGCCCGGCGGCGCACGCGCATCTGAAGATACCTGCACCCTCTGTAGAGCAGAACCCGCCGTGAAGACACGGCTGCGACGCGCACGGATCCGTGTCCACCTCGCACTGGCGACCCAGGAATCGTGTGTGGCAGAGGCATTCGTAGGAGTCAGCTGCGGTCGTCGTGTCCTCTAGCAGCGCGCCGGCGGATAGCTCGCGACAGGTACCACCGTTGTGGCAGGGCTGCGCAGCGCAGGCACCAGGTGGCGGCATCGGCGGGCACGTGGCGGACACGCGCACTCGCACTTTGCGCACTAGCTGCGCGCGGCCATCGTTGGACGTCCCGCCCTCGTCGAGAGGCAAAATTGCTCCTCCGAGTTTTATATCCGATATGCAACCGTGAAATCCATAAGTAACCTGGACAATGTATCAGACAGATTTGGTAAATGTGATGTAAAAATACAATGATAATAGACAGAGAAATATATGCTCATTGGCAATGCTTATTGATCATAATCAAAACAATCTAAATCGGAACGGTCTTCTCACCACAAACTGTTTTGTTTCTTTATCGTTAATAAATATAAAACTGCTGCTGGTAGTAGTGAGTAAATAATAATTTCAGTAATATTTTCTGATTTATAATTTTAGTTAACGGATATAGTATAAAGGAAATAATTAACTGCTTAACTTATTCGTTGCTCTAAATATTAGGTATGTAAACTTCATAATTGTAATTTTAGGTACCTGTTCGGGAGCTAAAGCGTGCGCGTGTCGTTGTAGCATAGCTCCTAAGAGAAGGCGGTCAGCTCGCGCATCCAAAACGGCAGCCGGTGGCGGCGCTTGCGTCTGCGCCGCGCGTCTGTCTACTGATAACCGCGCGCCCGCACCACGCCGCTCCAAGCGCAGCTCGTGCCATGCGCCGTCCGTCACCGGCCCACCTGCGCGCAGCCGTGCTTCACCACCTCCCAGCTCCATGCGGAACTGCACGTGCCCCTCTACGACCTCCAACACCGCGTAGTCTACCCGCCCCGCCGCGTATAGCAGTCGTACCGCGAGGGCTGCGCGTGCGGAAGCGCATCGCGACCACGAGCTCGTCGTCGAGAAGCCGCGCACCCTCCACAACGCCGCGCTCCAGTCGGTATGCTAGGTAGCCGTCGCCGGCCAAATGCGCCACGGCAGCTGAAGGCCTGCACTCTGGGCCGCAGCAGCGGTAGCCGGGCGGTGCCAACGCGGGCTCGCAGCTGGCATCACACTCGCATACGTTACTCCCACCCGCGGACTCGTCCAGCTCACGCTCACATCGCTCGCCCGTGTACCCACGCGCACACACACACTCACCGCGCAGGTGGTGTGGCGGTGCTACGAGTGCGAACACATCAGTAGCAACGGCACGGGCGGAAGCGCGCAGTCGCAGCCGTTCAGCGCAAGCACCGTGCACGCAGCCACCACACGCGGCGCGCACCAGCTCCTCCACAACTAGGCGTGTGCGCTCCTCCAGGCGCTCGAGGTGTGCGTGAAGGCGTCGGCGCAGAGCGTCCGCCAGTAGGAACCCGTCAGCGCCGGGCGCACGCACGGCAAAGGCAACATCTAAGTCTTGTGCCACTTGACGTTTCTCTCTAGTAGATTCCATCTCAAAGCCGTCACCTGACTGTTGCACGCTTATTATGATAACATCACTTGCTGCGCAGTCCGTGGCCTCACTGACCGCACGAATGAATCCTTTTCTATGGCTTAGAACGAAGTCACGATCCGTAACCGCTCGGAAAACGGACCACGACCGCCTGCGATAGCATCTCGTCTGATACCAACACTACTGCTATTCGAACAATCGCGAAACCTATAAATTTTCCATCATTAACGGTCACATTGAGGCGATAATCACCTACATCGAGACGAGGAGCAGCTCGTAGAGTACCATCTTGAGGGTCTATTTCGAATAAATCACTGGCTGGATAAGGGGCGCCATCCACTGGGACCAGCGCGTATACGATAGAGTCGTACGCGTCACGGTCTGATGAAAACACTCGGCCTATTATGCCACCGGGAAATTCGTCGAGATATGAGTTAACGACAATTTCGAGGGGAGTCGCTACAGGTGGATATTGTGACTCTTCTATAACTTTAATGTAAACCCATGCATCGGAAAATAACGGAGGCGTACCGTTGTCAAAAACACGGACCTGTAGAATGTATCTATCTTTGATGCGATGGTTGAAGCGCGTCGCTGATCGTAAGTAGCCGTCTTGTTCTAAACGAAAAGCTCCCATTTCATTTCCAGATTGAAAATCAAAAGTGTATGGTGCCGCATTCGGAGGTGTGTCCGCATCTTCGACGATGAATTTGAGAATAGTATATCCGAGGGGTTTGTCCTCTTGTACCACGGCCGTGTAATTATTCCGCTCGAACACCGGAGGGTTGTCGTTGGCGTCAAGCACCTCCACGTTAACGAGCGCCGTCGTCTCCAGCGCGGGGACACCGCGGTCGCGCGCGCGCACCTCCAGCACGTACGCAGCCGTGGCTTCGCGATCCAACGGTGCCGCCACCGACACGTAGCCGGTGTCTGCGTCGATGGTGAAGCGCCCGTCGCGGTCACCGCGTGCGATGGCGTACGAGACGCGTGCCGTTGGCGCCCGCATCCGCATCGTCCGCAATGACCTGCACAACTCGCGCGCCCACACTCGCGTCCTCACGCACGCGCGCGCCGTACGATGCTTGTGAGAACACGGGCGCGTTGTCGTTGCCGTCGATAATGGTAATGTTTACGGTGGCGTGGTCGCTGAGCGGCGGTGACCCACCGTCCACGGCCTGCACGGTGAGGAAGTACTCGCGGCGGCGTTCGTAATCGAGAGGCCGCGCCACAGACAGCACTCCGGATGCACGGTGCAGCGCAAAGTCGTCCCGGTCGTCCCCGCCCACCAGCGAGTAATACACGTCGGCGTTGACGCCTGCATCGCGCGACGTGGCACGCACGCGCAGCACCTCGGCGCCGGGCGCGTCCAGCTCCGGCACGGCGGCAGCGTAGGCGGCGCGCTCGAACTCCGGTGGGTTGTCGTTGACGTCGGCCACGGTGAGGCGCACGGTGGCGGTGGCGGAGCGCGGCGGGCGGCCGGAGTCGCGCGCGCGCACCACTAGTCGGTGCTCAGCCTGCGTCTCGCGGTCGAGCGCCGCGCGCAGCGTGATGATGCCGCTGTCGCCGGCCAGCTCGAACGCGTCGTTCACTTCCTCCACAAATGAGTAACGAATGATTCTGTTCTCTCCCAAGTCATCGTCAGTCGCGTGCACCTGTATCGGACGTAAATGGATTTTTATTCAGTTTAGTCATTAATGATACCTCCCGCTTATGTGCTAAATCTGCCGAGATTTTGTTTGATAACCATAAAAGATTTAAACCCTACATTTAATTAAATAGATATAATAAATGGACTTACAATTTATTTACTAGCACATCAATCACTATCAATAATACTGTTTCTGGTTATCCTGTTTTTTTTTTTTTTTTTTCATTTCATCATTTTAGCCTAATGTAATTTGTAATTGTATATTCAAATAATATGACTTTTTATTTATTAAATGTCTTTATAAAATAACATCATTGCCTTGCATAAAATATTTAAATAAAATTTAAGTTTTTTAAGAATGCTTGAGAGAGAGATAACTCTTTATTTTCAGTTTGTATAATTAAACAGATTATTAAGCGGACCGGAAAGGTGCATTATTGTATAATAGATATATTAGTTATAGTTATAAGGATCATTATTTTAATTATTTAAATTTATTATTTTTATACAATTATTGCTGGAATGCCTGAGTCGTCTGACGGATACGAGATCCCGCCCGGGGATTCTTCTCGCCCCTGGCTTTGGAGTTTATCTGTCTACCGTCATCAGCAGGACAACCAAAGCCGCCGGGCACTCGGGGACTGTCGTTGGTTGTACTTATCATGGTTAAATGGAGAGGAATAGACGTTTAACCTACCGCGCTTGTCTACTGCGGGTTGATAGGTGAATAGTAAACCTGCTAACACGGCCTGATTCTGCTGCCGTTGTCGTTTATACACGATCATCCGCCACCAGATTAAGTTGATATCCTATTCTGACAACAACTGTTCCAATTGAGCCTAAACTTTGCGTACGGCCAAGCAGCCAGGTGAGGATGGATATCTAGTGAAGTTCTTAAAACAGGCAAATTTATACTTTTACCATTCATTACAAATTTGTTTAATTCAATACTTAAATCTGGCAAGTTTCCTGAAAAATTTTGTCATTCAAATATTATACTATTGCATAAAAGGGCGATAAATCAGACATTAATAATTATGGACCCATCAGTCTTGTCTCCATCTCTATAAATCATTCATAAAAGTAATAGAACGGCGGATCTCTCAACAACTAGACAATGAACAACCTCCCGCTCAAGCAGGCTTCCGCTCTGGTTTGTCTACTACTGATCATCTTCACACCGTTAACCAAATAATTCAAAAGCATTACGAATTCAATCGTCCTCTATATATAGCATTCGTTGATTACACCAAAGCATTCGATAGCATTTATCATGAGTCCATATTTCAAGCTCTTCAAAATCAAAATATTGACCCATTATATGTAAATTTACTTAGAATTATTTACAAACAGAGTACAGCAGCAATCAAATTGACATCTTAGGTCCGATATTCAATATATCCAACGGAGTGAAGCAGGGTGATCCGTTGTCTCCAAACTGTTTAACAGTGTTCTGGAGGAAGTGTTCCGGAAAGTAGTGGTTGGTTGGGATGGCAAGGGTATTGTCGTTGGTGAGAAAAGGTTATCAACCTTCCATTCGCCGATGACATAGTCCTGTTCTCCTCGTCCGCGTCAGAAGTACAATTATTGCTCGAGGATCTGAGCAAAGCAAGCCTTAAATTGGGACTGGGAATGAATATGTCGAAGACCAAGCTGATGACCAACAGCTCACAGCAAAAGGTGACAGTAGGTTTAGAGGAGATAAACTACGTCCAGGAGTACATCTACTTGGGCCAAATAGTATCCTTTCAGTGCCGACAAGAAAAGGAAGTCGAAAGACGAGTCGAAAATGCCTGGAGGAGCTTTTGGTCTATGGGCGATATGACGAAGGGCAACCTTCCTCTATGTCTTAAAAGAAAATTGATGGTGCTCACCTATGGTGCTCAGACATGGTCTTTGACAAATTCGCAGAAGTCCACCCTTAAGGTTTGCCAACGCGCGATGGAGCGCAGCATCTTGGGTGTCAAATTGATAGATAAAATCCGAAACACCGAACTGCGCTCTCGCACAAAAATCACAGACGTTGGTGTTAAGGCCGCTACATTAAAATGGGACTGGGCTGGACACGTTTGCCGCTTGCAAAACGAGTTTTGGGCTAAAATCACTACCGATTGGATCCCAAACTTCAGAAGGCGAAGCAGTAGACCAAAACGGAGATGGCAGGATGAGTTGTACCAGTACAAACCTGACTGGACCAAAATAGCGCAAACCAGGGAAGAGTGGAAAAACTGGAGAGAGGCCTTTGCCCAACAATGGGACAGTTCAGGCTAATATAATAATAATTGCTGGAATGCAATTTTATTTTAAAATCTTGGAAAAATACTAGCCCAATTCAGGAAGTTTTGGTAGTAAAATATGAAAAAATTCAGGAAGTAAAATATGAAAAAATAAAGTATTTAACTTATTCGAATTCTCTAAACAAGGGTATATTTTAGACATTTTTCTTTTCATTTTCTCGAAACAAATTAAATGTACTGCTAGTGCTTGGCCTATATTGGTTATATTAATATTTTTTTAAATATTAATACATATTAAAAGTTATTGCTACGTCAAACGTGTTATTTCTACACATAGAAATGATAATTAAAAGCAAAGTGAAACCTTAGCGACGAGCGTGCCGAGCTCGGCGTCCTCGGGCAGCGTGACGCTGTAGAGCGGCGTGGAGAAGCGCGGCGCGTTGTCGTTGACGTCGTCCAGCGCCACCTCCAGCTCGGAGCTGCACTCCCAGTCGGCGCGCTCGCGGTCCTGCGCGTGCACTCGCAGGCGGTACTGCGCACGCATCTCGCGGTCTAGAGCCGCCGCCACGCTCACCACGCCCGAATCGCGGTCCACGGAGAAGTGCTCCGCCAGCTCGCCCGAGAGGAAGTAGCGCAGACGCGCATTGCGGGGCTCGTCGGCATCGCGCGTCTGCAGCGTCAGCAGCCGCGTGCCGCGCGCCGCGTCCTCCGCGAGGCGCACGCGGTAGCGGTGGCGCACGCAGTATGGCGGGTTGTCTGCGGACGGGACGTAACACGAACGACATTCAAATTTAATTTTAAAAAGTTGAAGTACTAATTAATTTTAAAAAGTTAAGACACAGTGTAAACCAATCTTTGTAATTTGTTATGTACGTCAATAATTCAGAACATTACACCAACCGTTGACGTCGAGTACGGCGATGTGCACAGACGTGTAGGCGGTGAATTTGCCGTCGGTGGCGGCGACGGACAGCGAGTAGGCGGGCTCGAGCTCGCGGTCGAGCGCACGTGCCACGTACAGCTCGCCGGATGCGCGCAGCTGGAAACGAGCGCGCGCGTCGCCCGCCGCCACGAAATAGGCCAGAGGCGCGCCCGCCACGTCCGCGTCACGCACGGCCAGGCGCGCCACAACCGTGCCCGCCGCCGCGTCCTCGCGCACCTCCGCCGCGTACGCCTCGCGCGTGAATCGCGGCGCGCAGTCATTGTAGTCCACGAGACGCACCACGAGCGAGCCACGCGCCGAGCGTCGCCGCGCGCCCATGTCTGTGGCCAGCAGCGCCAGGCGGTACTCAGCGCGCGCCTCGCGGTCCAGCGCCGCCGTCGTCGTTACCCAGCCGCTGTGCGCGTCCACCGCGAAGGGCGGCACCTCCCCTTCGCCCGCCTCACCTGCCTCCGCCTCGCCCAGCGAGAATCGCACCTCACCGTTAGACCCCGAGTCCGGATCGTCCGCCATTACTGTAAATTCGTACACACGTCTATATAATCTATACATCTATATGTAGGGGACTAGTATTTATATTTATTATTTATTTAGTATATGACTTTGTATTATAATATTTTACTTTATTCATTCATCGTTTAAAATATCTCAGACAACAATCTCAGATTACAATAATTGTAGCAACAAGAAATACGTTCCATAATATGAGTTAACAAAAAGTGGCAGTCTTACGTTGTAGCACGCTGGAGTGCGGCGGAGTGTTCTCAGCGAGCTGCACGACGTAGGGCTGCGAGTGGAACACGGGTGCGTGCTCGTTAACGTCCAGCACATGGAGGCGCGTCATCACCATGGTGGCGGGTGCCGGGCTGCCCGCACCCTCCGCGATGATACCTGCGGTGTCAGCGTCGTGAGTGAGTCTAAACCGACACAATAGCGACGGCAAAAATACAGTGGCGACTTTCTCTGACTACCGACCGATGACGTGCTCCGCTGCGGTCTCGCGGTCGAGAGGCGCAGTCAGCACGAGGCGGCCGGCGGGGTCGAGAGCGAAGAGGTCACGCGCGTGCGCAGCTGGCGCGAGGCGCAGCGCCGGCAGCGCACCCTCCGCGGAGCGTAGCTCCGCCACCAGCGTGCCCGGCGCCGCGTCCTCAGGCAGGAACAGGTCAGGCGGTGGAGGCGCGAGGCGCGGCGCGCGCTCTCCGGCGCCCAGCACGTACACTGCAACGCCCGCCTCACCCGCCAACCCGCCGCCGTCGCGCGCACGCACCCACACCTGCACAGTGCGCGACGCTACACGCGCAAACACGTATATTATTTTTTCATCATTCTTGTCATTCTGACTAGCTTATCAGGTTTAAGTGATGAAAATGTTGTATTCATATATTATTGGATATCAGATTCGAACAGATATGATATCTTACATTTGTTGATTGAAACTTATATATTGGTAGATAAAAGTACCTACACTTAGTTTGGCCATTAAACTGTTTCAAATAAATAACAAAATTATATTATAAACATAATGTCATTTCTGAATCAATTCTGAATTCGTCGTTCTTTTATTTTTGTTGGATCCGTTTTAAATATGTCCATTTGTGTTATTTATGTACAAGGGAGTAAGGTAGTGAGTGTACTGGGGCTCTTGATAGATTCAATGTAAACTTTATTTATGACAGAAGACCTGTCGGAAAGCGAATGGTTTTATCAATATATTATAAACAAAATAAGAAGATAGATTATAGATAGAATCAGCATTAGATAACGCCATGAAATAAATATAGCACCTAGAACTACGTACCATATCGATACCACTGGGCTCAAAGGGCGTAAAGGACATTTGAGCGAAAATAACTCATTTTCGTATACATTGTTTTAATTAAAATTTCAAGCCAATTAAAAACCAATTTGAATATAACTTGGCTCAGAAATTTGAAATAATTCTTTATATACTTCATGAACATAGTTATTATTATTAATTAATCTTAATATTATACTATGTATTGGTGATTCGATTCGTCGTTATACGACCTACAAACATTCGTCAGAGGTCACTTAGTGCCTATTCTTGAGCAGTAATTAGACGTACACATGAGTAAACAATATAAGTTGAAAATTATAAGGGTGTAAGGTCATTTTATTGTAATATTGTGGGTGTAAAGAATATCTAAATTAGTAAATATAGGTTTTATTCGGGATTTTCATATTTTACCTGAAAATTCAATCAATTCTAAGGGTTTTCTTCTTAAGAATCATTTAAGCAGGATCAATTCAATTCAATCATTTAAGCATTCGGGACGAGCAGCAAGGTTATTGTAATTATATATTTAAAAAAAGGGTGCCAAATCAAAATCACTTCTAAAGTGCATTGTTTATGCGGAAAATGAAATTCAAATGATTCAATGTATCCTTATTTCAGCTTCATTAAAATAAGGGTAAGAAGTAGAGGGTAACAGTTAGTTTCATATAATTATGAAATATATGGGCAAGAAGACTGTATTTATTTGTGTGCGGGTGTGTATGTGATGGTGTGTGTGTGTGATGTGTGTGTGTGTGTGTGATGTTTGTGTGTGTGTGTGTATTAGTGTACCACTAAGGTTTCTGTGTCATCGTAGTTTAATGTTAATAGTTTCTTGAACTGATAAGAGCTTAAGATTTTATTTGTTTTATTATATAAAAAGCTCGACTGATTTGGATTATGTATGTAGGTATTGTAATAAATATTTTGTGTAATAGAATGGGAAAACATGTTTCCTTATAACAAAACAGATCAATGGATATAAGTGCAGCTTAGCTGGTTTGTGTATAGTACTGTGTTACTTTTACACTTTTTAAGTTGTAAGTGTAAGTATATTTTGTTAGCAACGATTTAAAATTTTGCTGCCAAACTACATGTACACATGTCAGAAGTCGTCGACTCACCGAAGGCGGAGGCGTTACGCGCAAATGCGAGCGCGCCGGTAACCGGCTCGACCTCGAAGAGGCCAGCGGCGTCAGAGCGTAGTTCGCCCTCGTAGATAGAGTACGTGAGACGAGCATTGTCGCCGGTGTCGGCGTCGGAGGCAGGTCAGCGTGAGGAATGGCGCGTGTGGAGCTCGATCTGCGCGTACGGCGGCGCGGTACTCGCGCAGCGGGAAGGCCGGCGCGTTGTCGTTGAGGTCGACCACGCGCACGCGCACGGCCGTGTGGCGCAGCAGCCCGCCGCCATCACTGGCCGTCACCGGCACTTCCCACTCGGCGCGCGCCTCTCGGTCCAGCGCCACTCGCGCCGTCAGCGCGCCGCTGTGAGGGTCGATGACGAACGTTTCGCGCAGCTTTGTGGACGGGATGGAGTACGATATAGTGCCGTACTCCCCAGTATCGTCGTCGTATGCCTTTACCTGTGATTATAAATGTCTTTAAATTATTAAAATATCTTAGCGTTCTAGCCTGATACGTAAATTATATAATAGGTATATTATAGGAGAGAGAGAGAGAGAGAGAGAGAGAGAAAAAGAACGGACCGTGGTGAGTAGTAGCGGTGGCGGCTGGTTTTCGAGTGCGCGCGCCTCGTGCACGACGTGCGGAAAGTGCGGAGGGGCGCGATTTGCGGGGGCCAGCGACAGTTTAACGCGTGCGAAGGCAACGTGCGCGCCGTCTGACACGGACACGTTGAGCGAGCGCGCCACAGCTGCACGCGCATCCAGCAGTGACAGCACGCCGGTGCGCGCGTGCACGGCCAGGGCGCGCTCACCGCCACCCGCCAGCGCGTACCGCAGCGCGCCCGCGTCCCGCGCGTCTGCGTCCCAAGCCGCGACGCGCGCCAGCGCCGTGCCACGCGCCGCCTCCTCTGACACAAGCGCCGCTACCACACTGCGCTCCAACAGTGGTGCGTTGTCGTTCACGTCCTCCACTGCGTGAAATATGGTCACATTAGAACGATAGTCATAATTTTAATTAACCCTCAAACCCTGCAAAGACGCGTCGTGCGGATTCATTAAAAGTTTTGTCCTTGGCTTGCCTTCATTGGACATCAAGAATGAAATGTAAGGGGAAACTTTGTGTGATTAATATGACGATACCGTGCCTAGTACGGATCTGGAAATGGAATACTGTAGAAAATAGTAACGAATACCGAATCTAGTGTCTACTTATGAGACAATTTGGTAAAATAACCGTTTCGGTATAATATTCAATATTCATCTTGCCATATTTAAAGTCAAGTTATGAATATTATATAATATATCTACAGATATGCTATCTTGAATTGTTATAGTAATTTTAAAGATTGGGGGCAGATTATTACGAGACAACCGAATTTAAATCATTAACTAACTGAATAGTGTAATACCGGTTATAAAAAGATGTGCAGTAGTGAGCAGCTGTGGGCGCCCAGCGTCGCGCGCCGTCAACAGCAGGTGGTGTGCGGCGCGGCGCTCGCGGTCCAGAGCCGCAGCCACGCGCACCGCTCCTGTCGCCTCGTCCACCGTGAATGCCGCCTCTTCACCCGCTGCCGCCTCCGTGGGGCCCCACAGGGATACCGAATATGTCACTTCACCATTAGCTCCTAGGAATTGAACAGTATGATAATTTATTTATCGGTGTTTAGCGTTTGTCAATAATAGTAATTTTCAAAAACGATGCGCAGAATGTTTAACTCACCGCTGTCAGCGTCACTGGCGTGGACTTGCAGCACGATGTCACCAACGTTAGCGGCCTCCGAAACATTTGCGCGGTACTCGTCGTGCTCGAACTCGGGCGCACAGTCGTTGACGTCGAGCACGGTGAGCGTGAGCGCGAGGTCGGCGTAGGCGCCGGTGACGCCGTCCGTGGCGCGCACCGTCAGCGCGTGCTCCCGCGCCGTCTCATGGTCCAGCGCCGCGCGCTGCCACCAGCGAGCCTGCGCCACATCACACATCACATGGTGAGTCGCGTTTGCATTGCATTGCAACCGAACGAAACGCCGGTTACCATTAACAATGTGTATAGCAATATTGTTAGTGACGAAAAATATACTCCAAGAAGTCTTCACAATAGAGTGCATATATATTTAATGCTCGCGTCGTTTCGTTCGGTCATAAAAGTGCATTTGAGAGCGGCTTTGGTGACAGGGAGCTATCAGGAAACGACAATGAGTGATGCCAAATATACAGCGAGTGCGTATACGATAACGAGACGAACCCATAATTAGTGACAAGCTGACGAGTCTAATGTTACGATAAGCGATACAAAAACAATAATTGGCGTACAATATGATTGATATCAGCAGGGACATTATAAAATGACATTTCCATAACTTAGTGACAACGTGACTCAGGTACATAGCATGCATCATAACAGCTAATTATAATATTGATCTTTTAAATGGCGTGAAAATGTGGAACAGCAGTTCAATTTTTCTGCAACGCAAGGATGTCTTCGATCGCTTGTGCGTCTCCAAGCAAATATAAAAATATTACGAATTTGTCAAAATCCCACTCGTATACTCACACGGACCGCTCCCTCTGTCGGGCGCTGCGGGACAAAATCAATGCGTTAATATGGACGGGATCGAAGTCGTCGCCATGGGGGCGCGGGTGTCAGGAACGGGAATAGCATATGTAATCACCTGTGTCGAAATGTATCTCGAATAGGTCCGCTGCACCTTCTTGTAGCGTGTAGATGAGCTGACGGCCGAGTGGCGAGTGTGCCTGCAGTGGCGCGCCCAATGCGGAACCTGGTGCCGCGTCCTCGCGCACTTCGCGCGCTTCGTGCGCCACTCGCCACACCGGCGCCGCACCGCCGCCCCACACACGTACTGCCACCGCTGCCTCTGAACCGCAAGCCGGCGTGCCTGCGGACAACGACGCCTCACTTAGCATCACCCTCATCCGAACTAAATACTAGTTGGTTAAGAGTACTCACCACCGTCGAATGCCGCTATCACTAAATTATACAGCTGATTGTGCGCATCCACTGTCTGTTTCAGTGAGATTTGCCCAGTGCGGCGATCCACCCGGAACAGTTCGCCATGGCCTCGTTTCATCTCGTACCGAACCTGGTTAATTAAAGAATATTAGCATTGAAATATTTATTTCAACGAATTTATCATTATAAAATATTTAATCTGGACCTCTCCGTTGTCGTTTGCGTCGAGGTCAACTGCGTGTACGCGTAGCACAGGCGCACCGGGCTCAGCGCCAGCCAGAACTGCGGCTACGTAGGGGCGCTCCGTGAACACGGGGCAGTTGTCGTTCACGTCCGTCACTGTGACGTGGAGACGCGCGTGCGCGACGCGACCAGCTCCCGCAGCCGCGCCGCCCACGCTCCGTGCCTGCAGCAATAGCGTGTACGAGTCGCGCATCTCGCGGTCCAGAGCGAGACCCGTACTGCGTACCGCACCCGATGTACTTCCGACCTGTATGTAAGGTATCGTTTAATTTTTGGTACCTCTTGTTTATTGGATTTTTTACAATACAAACTGATTAGTTTTTACCTCGAATCCTTCGATCCGGATTTAAGATTCGAAACTCAATGTGTTCGTTAAGGGCCGCCCCGAGGACGTTGAGAACGGCGACTGTTGCCGGTTTGGTGGAGTTTTCGACGACCGATCCGTAGTAATCCGCTTTCTGGAAGGCGAGACCGGAATTGTCGGGCTCCCGCACGTGCACCTCAACCCGCGCTGTGCCCGTATAAAGTCCGTCAGACACGCGCACGCGGAGGCGGTGAGTGGCACTCAGCTCGGCGGGGCGTGCCACACGTAGCTCACCAATTGGGGATAGTGCAAAGGCTCCTCGCGCGTCTCCCTCCATCACGTCGTACTTGAGTCCAGAGTCGCCGCCAACGCGTACGTCGGCGTCGTTTGCGCGTATCGTCAGCACGCTGACACCAACAGCGGTCGGTAGTAATACAGTGGCCTCGTACGATGCGCGTTCGAATGTCGGCGGGCAATCGTTAACATTGATCACTTCTACGGTCACTTTCGCTATACTGTCGGATGGTAACTTCGGATGTCCCATATCTAGCACCTTAACGGTGAAATGGTGCACGCTAGCGAGCTCGTAGTCTAATGTAGCGGCTAACAGGAGTGCGCCGGTTGTAGCATCGACGCGGAACAACGCTGCTGCGGCCGGCTCTAGCACGTCGAATGCACGCTGCGCGTTGGCGGATGAGTCATTGTCCGCCGCCTCCAGCACTAGCGGTGCGCCTGCCTCGCCCTCTGTGTCCAGCACCAGCGCACCTACCACCGCTGCCTGAAGACAAAGACCTCGTGAATATATTGTTATTACTCGGCAAAATATCGACACACAGCACTCTTTATCTTTAGTCTTTACTGACCTCTGATATGCGCCCGTGGTATTCCCGACGTAGTAGAACCGGCGGAAACTCGTTGCGGTCCAAAACATGTATAGATATACGCGCCTGGGCACTGCCGCCGCCCTGCAAATGTAAATTCGTCAAAATGGTTTTTCTTCTTTTATTCATACGTTATAATATTAAGAGAAAAGATGAGCACCATATTGAGCGCCGTGACAGTGACGTTGTAGAAATCGCCAGCCTCGTAGTCGAGCGGTACCGCAAGCGACAGCACGCCGGCTGCGGGGTTGAGTGCGAACAGACCGGCGCCACCTTGTAGCGAGTACCATACCGCCGATGAGCTGCGTGCCTCCAGCGTCGTGAGCACCGTGCCTGCCGGCTCGTTCTCATACACCTCACACACGACCTCGTCTAACACGAAACGCGGTGGCGCGTCGTCAGGCTCCACCACCACCACGTGCAGCGGCAATGTGGAGGCACGCGCACTCGGCGGCGGGTTGGCAGCGCGTACGTGTAGCGTGTAGTCGCGTGGGCCGGCGGCTGGCAAAGCGCGTGCAAGGCGCACGTCGCCCAGTGTATCCACTGTGAACAGACCAGCAGCATCGCCGCCCGCCAGCGAGTACAGCACGCGCGCGCCGTCGCCGGCGTCTCGGTCAGCCGCCCGCAATGGCGCTACAAGTGCACCGGGCGCTGCACCGCGAGCCAGCCGCGCCTCCCACAGTCGCCGCCCCCATTCGGGCGCGTGCTCGTCCGCGTCATGCACACGCACCGTCACGCGCGCATACGCAACAGAGGCGCGTGGTGCCTGGTCTCGCGCCCACACCGTCAGCTCGTGGATGGCTGCCGTCTCCCTGTTTCATCGGAACACATATACATATATCTATATGTTTATTTGAAATTACGTTTCGTCGAAAGAAATACATTACAAAAGAAGACATTGATCACCACGAACCGGTCGAGTGGGCGTGCTAGCTCGAGCACACCGGTGAGCTCATGCAAACGGAAAAGCGCGAGATCGCGGGGCGCACGCGCAGCCGCCAGCCCGTACAGAAGGCGCGGTGCGGGTGTATTGAAGCCAGCGGTCGCGTGCAGTGTCACTAGTGCATCTCCCGTACGAGCTGCCTCCGACACCTCTACAGAGTACTCTCGGCGTGTGAAAGCGACCCCGCCTTCGTTGGCATCATTGATCACTGTAATGTTTACCTGGAGAAAAATATAAGAGAAATTCTTTATAAATTTATTTACAACCCTACTAAGAAAGAAATCTCCATGTTAACGTACATGTCTATGTTATTTAATGAGTTTGTACATTTTTTTAAGGTTTTTGTTTCAAAAACTACTGCTAATTTATTAAAAGTAATTTTAAAACTTCACAGATTCTTATTTGAACTTTTCAGTAGTAAGCATTGCTTCATAAAATACTTACTAGTGTGTAGACTTTGTTTAGACCATCAGTGACAGATATGTTAAGTGAGTACTGCGCCTGTTCCTCCCACAACAGACGTCGTACTAGCACCAGGCTGCCATCCTCCCGACCCACATAGAACTGATGTCGGGGATCACCATCTAGTTACGATTACATTATATGATTTGACAATTATTTTATTGAGAAATAGAAGTCTTAAATTGGTGCAAGGAACTGTGACTTGCCTACTATATCATAGTAGAGCGCGTCGCCGTCGGGGTCAGAGGCCTGTAACAGCGCCAGCAGAAAGCCGGGCGCGTCGAGCTCGGCGGCCTGCAGCGGCGGCACGGAGCGTACGCGGGGCCTCCCCGCGCCGCCCGCCGCTGCCACACGCACTCGAGCACGCGCCACCTGCGCAGCGCGGCTTGGGCCCGCCGTCGCACGCTCGCACCTACGGTTTCTATAGTCTTACTAAATTGTTTTACTTAGGTTATCATGTTAGAATTGACAAGTAACTACAGATCAGATATCATTCATTAATTCGAACACATCGTGAAGAAATTCGATAACATTGTGGGTTAAGTATAGATTTGCCGTCCCATTTTAAAAACTTATGCTGGATGCTGTTAAAGAAAAATATAATATAAAATTTAATAAAATACTAATATATATGAATGTCCAAAACAAGAGGTAGCGGCATGATTGAAACGATGATGAAATTCATGATTGGATCTAGATTAATTTTTATAAAATAATATATACCTGATATATTATATACTTATTTAAACGTAATTTATAGTCAGTTGTGATTTATTACTTTATATCGAACTTCATTTACTTTATTTTATTTTTTTACAAAAGTATAATAGAAGAATATAGACGTATAATGTCCCAAAATCAAATCCAATAGAAGTATAATGTCCCAAAACTTAATCTTATCAATTAAGCATTATTGTATATACATATCCCGTTTATTATAACTAGAGTTTACTCGATGATATAAAGTAAGTTCCACGTTCCACAAGCCTAGAGCGAAAGAAATCGCTGGATGAAACAATAGTGACTCAAATATGTTCAGAGCTAGTAAGGGGCATAAAACATATAATATACACATGTATTAACATTTTGCTAGAACCACCACCTATTGTTTATTATATTTTACAACCATATGAGTTTTTCACTAGATATGAATATTTTATGAAGATATTGACCTTCTATACGTTTCTGCCCTTCTGTAAACTTACGTTGTATGTCATTACTAGGTTTTGAAATGGGGCAGCCAAATGGTGAGTAGTGTATGCGTTTCTAGTACAACTCACGGTAAGATCGTAGGAGAGATTCGGGGCCAGCAGCAGACGCGGACTCGCGTACAGACGACCGGAGCGCGCGTGCACCCGCAGTAGACCGCGCGCGGCACCTCGGGCTCGTGAGCTGTACTGCACTGTACCGTTCTCTGCGGCATCACTGTCCAGAGCTATCACCTGTAGAAACGTAATTGTCAATGGGCAGATTTTGAGTATATATAACATTTTTAATAATTAAAAATGATCGAAATTATAAATTAGTTACGACGTCAGTTTCCAAATTCCAAGTCAATTTATTCTTAATATACATCAAATTGCCTCTCTACTAGATAAAACTCACAGTTGTAATGTAAGTGCCATCAGGTTCGGGCTCGTCCCATACGTCCCAGGCGAGGCGCATGCCGGAGCCTTCCTCTTCATCTTCCGCCGTCTGCCTCGCTCTCTGCCTCTGCGCTGCTCTCGTCGACGTCAGCTAGGTCGGCCTCGTCGGCCTGTGCATCTGCCGCTGCCAACGTGGGCGGCGTGTGCACGTCGTAGAAACGCTGGGTGAATGTGGGCGCGTGGTCATTTAGGTCCAGTAGTGTCACACGTACGCGAGCCGCGCCTGCCAACGCACCGTCCCACACCGACACCTCCAGCGCGTGCGTCGCCGCGGCCTCGCGGTCTAGCGTGCGACCTGTGGTCGAGATTGCTCCACTATCTTCATCGATAGAGAAGAGGCCGTCGGGGTTGCCGGCCTACTATGGAGTAGCGCAGGCGCGGCGGGGTTGGCGCGGCGTCGGCGTCGACAGCAAGCACGCGCGCCACCAGCGTACCAGCCGCACAGTGCTCCGCCACCGCCGCCGCGTACTCCGCTTGCTCCGGCCACGGCGCCATATCATTTACGTCTTCCACTTCAATGTATACCTGTTCCAAAATTTTTGTTTATAATTGATAACATTAATCGTTTTCTGTCGGCATGCATGAAAAATATAGATGGTTTATTGAAACTTCTTTGCACGCTTGAGATTAAAAATTTTACAGATGATAATAATGTGACACAAACAATGTAAGACGTATTTGCAGTGGCAAAGTGTCCGTATTACACGATTTCCATCGGGATACCTTTTGTAAATCTATTAATAAGCACTAATACATAAATAAATACATAAACCACAAAAAAGTTGTGTTAATTGTCGACACTTTTATCATATTAACCCATCATATCATTTTTCCCGTCCTCTAAGTCTTAGAAATCTAAAGCTTTACTTTATCATAAACGTAAACGAGATTAAAAAAATCATTTAAAATTAATAAGTTTAATTTCTGACATATTGTGTATTTTGTAAACAAACAATTTTACATATTAGTATTTTATATTTTAGCATAATATTTTACCAGTAGCCGTTTATTAGTAGTAATGTACCTGTACGCAAGCGTGGCGCGGCACTAATCCGTGGTCTTGTGCACACACAGTGAGCCAGTAGTGTGGAGTCGTCTCGCGGTCTAGAGGCGTCTGTGTTCTTATTATACCTATTGGATAATATCATGTATATTTATTTGCCATTGATAGTTATTATTTTGCTACATCCCGCACATAGTAGAGTAGGCAGAGTGAGGCCGTAGATAACATAGATACTTAATACAACAATATGTATATGTATTTGACATGTGTATACGTAAAATTTATTGTACAACTTACCTGTGTCATCTATGGAGAAGAAAGCCAAGCCCGAGCCCGCAACGATGTAATATGCGAGTCGCGAGTCACGTCCGGATGGGTCTGCGTCGGTAGCGGTAGCTGTCAGCACGACGGTGCCTGGCGCTGCGTCTTCCGGCACGGCAGCGGCAAACGCTTGACGCTCCGCGAACACTGGCGTGTGCGCATTCTCGTCCACGTCGACTACTTCCACGATGAGCGTGGCTTCGGCAAAGAGTGCCGGCTGGCCACCATCAGTGGCGCGCACCGTTACTCCATACACCTATATAGATTTAAAAAAATGTATTCACATAATATCATACATATTTGTGTACAAGTTTATATTATTGCTCATTACTTCAAAATTTACCTGTCTTTCTTCAAAATCCAACCGTTTAGCAGTTCGTAGGGTGCCAGAAGTGCTGTCTACGGTAAAAACAACATCATCATTTGATTGATCTGGTAGTGAATAGGTTACGATGCCACCTGGACCTAAATCCGGATCAAAAGCTTCGAGTACAGCAACTAGAGTGCCATTAGGCACGTCTTCACGAATTCGAGCGCTATATGCTGGTAATGCAAATCGAGGCGCATTATCGTTTACATCATCTACAGCAACACGAACTAAAGCTTCCGTCCGTAAACCACCGCCGTCAGTAGCGCACACTGTAAGCTCGTAGAGTGAGCGTCGTTCCCGATCGAGTTGTGCGCAAACTGAAACAAGTCCTGAAGACTTGTCTATACAAAACTCTCCTTCCCCTCCACCAGAGAGGCTGTAGGTGATTTGACCATATTCACCGCTATCACGGTCAGTTGCATTTGCGTGAAAAATTGCAGTACCGTTAATTGCGTTTTCTGTTACTCTAAAGCTAGCTAATGTCTTTTCAAATCGCGGCGCATTATCATTCACATCAAGTACTGTAATGGGCAAAAGACGTGATGCCGAGCGTTGTGGGTGCCCGAGATCATAAACTGTTACATTTAAATAGTATTCATTTTCTCGTTCTCTATCTAAATAGCCGATTACTTTAAGCTCCCCAGTGTCTGGATCTATCCGAAATGCTGAATCAGCATCTCCACCAGAAATGGCATATACTAGTAAACCATTATATCCGAGATCACGATCTCGAGCACGAAGACGAACTAGAGATGTCCCTAAAGCTACGGACTCATTGACTTTCACTTCCACAGGAAAATCCACAAACTCTGGATAATGTAGATTTTCACCATACCGTGATGGCGCAAGAGGAAAATCTTCTGCAAAGTCAATAGGTGCATTACTTCGCTCTGCAGCAGCTAATAACTCAGTTAGTCGTCTAGCAACGGCGGTATCCCGACATTCTAAGGAGTTTGATTCTCCACCACTTCCAGTGCTACTCACAAGATGTAAGGTTAACGTTGCAGCATCAGCAAAATGTGTTCCATCTGTTGCCGTAACATTCAAAACTCGTGTTTCTGTGCGTACGTCACCAAGATCACATGATAACACAAGAACACCAGTATTAGAGTCTAAAGAAAAACAATTATCTTCATTTCCCCCTATTATACGATATGAAACTACATCTCCAGCATCAAAATCAATAGCTGAGAGTGTAACTATTTCTGACCCAATGATTAATCGTCGTGATAAGTACCCGACGCAATCAACACGTTCGAATTGTGGCCGATTATCATTAACATCATCAAGTCGTACAGTAAGTCGCATTTCTGCTTGACGTCGGTAAGGTAGCCCCCAATCACTAGCACGTATTTGTAACACATACTCTCTTCGCATACTTTCATAATCAAGCAAACGTGTAGTTCTTACAGCTCCTGAAAAATGATCAACATCAAAAGGAACTGGCTGTAGGTTAGCAATACTATACGATATGTATGCATTCTCTCCGGAATCTGCGTCACGGGCAACAACTCGAGCTACAACTGCTCCCGTTGGGCCATTTTCTGGCAACGTTACATCTATTTGTTCTCGTTCGAATACAGGATCGTTATCATTAGCATCGATTATAGCAATTTTTACCTTTGCAGACGACTGCTTACGTGTTCCAGCATTACCCTGATCAATGGCAGATACTGTAAGTGTATATAAAGATTTTTCTTCGGCGTTCAATGCAACAGCGGTATAAAGGACTCCTGTATCTGGATTAACTATAAATTCTCCACCCTCATTGCCACCCACTATCTCAATGTAAACTCTAGCATTTTTACCTTCATCTCGATCACTTACTTTAAGCCGAATAACTGGAGTGTTTGGTGGTGCAGTTTCTGAAATACTTGCCTCGTAAATTTCATGGCTGAATATTGGAGCATTGTCATTAGTATCCGTCAATATAACGGGTAATGTTAAATAAGAAGAACGGGGAGGTTTTCCTGCATCCATGGCACGTAATGTAAGATTATAGCCCCGCGGTGCACTTTCTCTGTCGAGAAGGGCGTGTACTACTATATCATACTCGCCTAGTTGCACCGAGTTTCTTACTCGAAAATGGCCATCCGGATCACCATCAACAATTTCGAGTCCATTAATGTGACCATTTTCCCCTTCATCACGATCAGTAACTTCAACAATTGCATAAATTTCTGCCGTAGAGTTCTCAATTAATTCAGGTAAATGTCTCACTCTTAGCTCGGGAGCATGAAGATTCGCTAGAATTACCCGAACTACTACGGAGGCACGAGCTGCTGGTGCACTTTCACCTTTCGCAATAAGAGAGGCGCGATCATGTGCTAATATAGTAATAACATAGCGAGAACTTTCAGCTATTGATAAGGCACGGGTGACTGTGACTACACCGCTGGTAGGATGTACCGCAAACCGATCTGTTACTTCTGCCAAACTATAGTAGATTTCCCCGTTTATACCGATATCAGCATCCTCGGCGGATACCCGAACGATGCTTGAATGCAAAGGTGCATCTTCCGGCACAACTGCTTCATATTCAGTTGGATAAAATAGTGGGCTGAGATCATTCTCGTCAGTGACCTCTACAACCACTACTGCATCCGCTTCAAGTTGACGTCCGTTTGGAAGCTGCGCCGTCGCCCTAATCTCTAGTCGAAAGTTATCCTTTCTTTCTCTATTAAGAACATCAGAATGACCGGCACGCGTTCTTATAGAAAGGAAACAAAAATCGCCAATGACACGTTCTTCTGCTTTAAAAAATTTATCTCGATCCCCATGCTTGATCCGGAAACGGATGCGTGTGTCGGGTGCCGGTAAGCGTAAGCCCAAAGGGTCGGCAGCAGGTGGCTGCACGGCGTAGCTGCGTGGCGGGCTGTTCTCCGGTATGCTCACGTTGTAGAGTGCATGTTCGAACTGCAGTGTCGGCTGGACCGCGGCGGGTGGTCCGGGCCCGGCGCCGCGCACGCCGCACAGCACCGCCAGCACCAGCAGCGCGCGCGCGCTTTCCATCGCCACTCTTGTCTTCTGTAATATACGTATATATATATATATATATATATATATATATATATATATAATATATATATATATATATATATATTATATATATATATATATATATATATATATATATATATATATATATATATATATATATATATATATATATATATATATATATATATATATATATATATATATATATATATATATATATATATATATATATATATATATATATATATATATATATATATATAATTATTTCATGTCATCTTAAAGAAATTAAATTAGCCTTAATTAATATATTTGCTACTAAAATTAGGATACTATTTAAACATACACAGCAAACTTTTAACCCATGATATGGATAAAAAGTTCAGTGTTCAAGTGTTGAACTATTTAACGGCATTATAGAGAGACTCGTAAAAGTTTTCTCTCTTCAAATGTATGTAGATATAATATGTATAGATGAATATCAGAATGCGTACCTCATGTGTGGGACGTGAAGGAGTAGTCGTGGGCGCTCGCGCAGTGCCCCCTGGTCTTCTCGTTCACTCTAAGGACATTAAAATATAATAATAAAGTATACTTAGTATTAAAATCTCTAAATATCCATTATACTAATTCAATACATGAAGTAAATTTATTAAAAAATCATTTGTTTCTACTCTTCAGACTTCCATACTACATGTTATTGAAGATAATAAATAATAAGATCGTAAAGTGTATGCAAAGATCCGATAGGAGAGATATCCGATAGGCTGTTGTGGAAGACCCAAGGAGGCTTTAGACTTGAAATGGGATGCATGGATCAGAGAGATGAGATACACAGAATGGATAAATCGTGAGAGAGGATGTAATAGTGAGAATTAAGAAGAACATGCTCAGACGATCTGGAGTGGAGTGATCTGGAGTGGAGGAGTGGAATAGTAAAAAAGATATATAAAGGAAAAAAAAGTGGTAGGAGAGGTAAGGGGATACCTCGGTTGCCATTCGAAGTCTATACTGTAAAATACTGCTAAGATTCTTTCTGTGGGAACGTCACATAAAAAGCAGCAGGTCCCCCCTGAAAGCATGTATGAAGAGGTTAATGACAGAGGACGAGGTGAAAGAGGCGCAGCGTTTGGCGCTCCGTTCTCTCAGACTACCACGCTAGGTATAAAGCGTGAAGCTATATGTATGTATTAGATTATTAGCAGTTATAAGATACTCCGTTCTCATCTTTTAATAATTAATTTTCCTCGAGTGTGAATCGAACTTACAACGGTCATGTATAGTCGACGAAATTGTGCTATTGCACCAAGATTTTAATTTTATAAAATTTTATTATTATACATTTTTGTTTGTACATTACAGTGTCTACTGATTGTTGCTTGAAAGCTTTACAGGAATGCGAGCGCTCGCGGCCGTATGGCTTACGGTAGCTATTAAGCTTATTTGACAAAGACGAAACCGAGACGAATATAAATTACGCGTCTACCTGAGAATACAACTATTCAAGAGAAAAGTGAATACGATTGCGGAGGACCAACAATGAACAATGAGAGTGCGTCTCTCGTCCTGTCTCGTCTCGTCTCGATTGTAAGGAAAGGAAGTCTTTTCAGAGCAAGACTCGTTTTATTCGCAGGATTAACCGTAATGCGGGCATGTCAGTGCGGGGACTCCCGGCCACTCACGACTACGGCGCAGGTAGCGAGGCTTTTGTTATACCTGTCTGCCTGATTTTTATATGCACTTAGTTTAGTAAAAATAAAGAAAAACTTAGTTAATGAAATGTTTATTTGTATATAAACATGTAATTTATTTTAAAGTTATTAAATTTTGAAAATTAAATGTATTCTTTAAATTAGTGGTTCAGAAGTACAAATAATGTTTTCATATAATATTTAAAATTATTATTTTAAAAAAATAATAATTGTTATATTATAATTATAGGATTGTTAATTATACAGTTTACATACAGGTGTAAAATTATTAGAGTTTTACTGACTATGACTTTGGCCGACTAGCCGTCTAGTCGCTTGCAACGACTTGGCCGATTAATCGGCCAAGCCTCAGTTACATCCAGCCAGTATTGGAGACGCATCACAGAATTATAGGAAAAATGTATGCGTCTACTAAATTCATTAATATGGGATGTCGAAATCATGTTGGAGTCGCATTTAGACCCAAATTCTTCACTCTATCATAATACAGAGACGTAATTGGATCTAGGTCTTCATTTGAAACGTCATTTCAGGCAATTCGTGTAAATAGTCATGTCGATACAACTGCAAATCATCCGCAAACAGATGGTAAGGTGAAGAAATTATTTTAAGCATCAATTAAACTGAAATTTATTGAAAAACGTCAAACTTTACTTCAAGTAAAAACCATTCAATGATATTGGATTGTAGATGGATGCAGGTACATGTATTAGCTACAGGGAGTGATAAAAAACGAAAACTTCATCCTCCTCGTAACAAACAGTGTAAACCAGTAGTTAGCTAATTGTACCGTTCCTTTATACGAGATAACCTCAAAATCACCAAATTATTTAATTTTATTCAAAGTATATTATTTTATTTTAGGTACGACGAAATATGATTGATTAGTTGTACTGACTTAGTGGTAATAGCCACATAGGCCACTTAGATGAGGCTGACAGTAAACGAGATGGTTGTGGATTCAATTCCCACTTGGGGAGGATGTATTATTACATTTTATTACTTCTGCGAACAAGACAAAGCATGCCGTTGATTTACGCCAGTTAACTTGCAATGTATCCGAATTGGATGTTGCTGTATTCGGGAAATATCACCTAACCGCCGCATCGTTAGTGACTGATATGCCTGTTGCTAAGGTGATTCTATCGAAGTTAATAATAATTCAGCTCTACTATAGGGTTTTGGGGTATGGTTTTGAATGAATCTCCCCTTCTGTTCAATATTCAATCACAGAAACATATAGTAAGATGTCATCTTAAAAGATTAACCAGCGTCCATGTAATAGAGTATTTAAATAAAAATAAAAACATGCGCACTTTAAATAATTAATAAGTATATTTGTTTGAGATTAAATAATTAATAAGTATATTTTACAGATGTTATAAATAATAACTTCCTATCCATAAGATCCTTACTAAAATCAATGCAACATAAAGTCAGTTAGGATGATATACTCGCACATTTTAAAAGCAGCACTTTCCTAGAGAAAGAAATAATTCATATTTAATATTAATGAGTTGCGCGAGCCAGATTCAGTAAATGCTAGACGAAATCGATCACATTTGAGCCGTCACTTTTTGTTAGGAGCAGTGTAACGTCACCGCACAGTGTGTGAGTCATGCGCACGCGCACGCTCGACGCATTGTTCATGTTTACGCTTCAAAGAACACGCTGCCGATACTAAACTCATCGCCTAACATTTCTAGTCTACTTCCACGTACATATATACACTGACTCTATTTCTTATACAAATATACGTTGAAATTTATGATGATAATGATTTGTGAGCACGGTAATTTCTCTTAAAAAAAACTACAACTAGTTTTAATTTAAAAACTCTTAAAAAAAACTACAACTAGTTTTAATTTAAAAACGCATTATTTTGTTTAATGCTTAATTACGAGAGCCAAAAAAAATATTTTCATAAATATTAGAACGTCTTACAACGTTATTTGTAACAGGTTAGACTAAAATAAAAGTAAAATTATATTGAAAAGACCGCTCGTCGATATGAAATTGAAATATAATAATTAGGAAAGTCAAGTACCTAGAGGCGCCAACAAGAGAAAGTTGAATAACATACTAGTATATAATTATTAAACAGTAATTTTTGTCTAGAATCGTTTTCTCTTTACAGTTTATTATTTTTGAGTAGTTAAGTATTTTGTATTCATAATAATATTAACAATTACTCTCTAAGCTTCATTGTGCTAGAGCTTGTCTAGAGCTTGTAAAACAAAAGTTTCAAAATTGTATAAATATTATATGACAGTTATTACCGTACTAAAACCACAAAAATACTTAGGTATAGACTTTTGACGTTTATTATCAATGAAAAATTATATAAAACTTGATCCATAACCTATTGCTACAAAAGTTTAGAAATTTAGAAATTGCTAGTAAAATCACTGAGCGCTATAGAGCACTGCCTAGAGCGCTCTATGCAATTACTAACTTTTAAAATAATTCGAAATTGAATACCTAAAATTGGATTTCGACCAAATATTTATATTTTATGTATTTGTTAAAAGATTTTTAATTCTAAAAAATTTCAGCTTATAGTACGAGGAAGCTTGTTCATTAACCATTACATTTATAGTCAGAGTATGACCATACTTCATTACTTACATATCAAAAATAAAGAAGATATAAAATGTTTTAATTACATGTACGGGTACTAATTTTTGTAGTATCTAGTTAAGGTTAAAAAGTAAATCAAATATAAATTAAATAAAGCTTATCATCATCCGTACCAAAGTATACTCAACGAGGCAACAAGTGCCGAATGTAACTTTTTTTTAAAGCTTCATTTTTCCATAAAGAATATAGGCGATATTAATTCGTGTTATAAACGAATAAGGTGTCTCATTGAAACGCGTTTTACTGTAACCTCTGTTTGATATCATGCAGGATTAAAAATGAAGACTCGTATGCTAGTCACATAAGTAGTACTTACAATGTATACGAGGCCAAGTCAGATTTTACAAATTGTAATAATACTTGAAGGTGGTTTAGTAAGTTATACGTCTTTTGCTTAGCTTTTAACTCAAAGAATAAAACATGCACCATTTTACTGATGAAATAAAAATAGCACTTAACAATGATGTTATAATGTTTGGAAAATTATATCTATCAATAAAATTATATTATACGTAAATTTATTTGTATGTTTAACGCCGTCACAATTCTAGTAATAGATTTTTGAATTTCCTTGCAGCGCTGCGTTCACCACTTCGCTCTCACCACTTCGTTAGTTAACGAATAGTACAATGAATACCAAATCTCACTTTGGTCGGACTTTATAACGTAGATAATAATAAAGATTTCATAAAATTGTGATTTAAATACTTAAACAAAATATAGTTTATGATAGAGTGCTGACTACTGACATACACAGTGTGTGCTATAGAAGGTAAAATAAAGAATAGTTAACTAGTGACGTCAGCAGCGGCCGGTCGGCGGCGCCGGTCATCGGCCTAACCTTCGCACCGCGTATAAAGATATGCGCTAAGTGGCCCACTGATTCATGTTGCCGAGATAAACCCCGCGACCGTTACATCTCTCGATAGATCAGTGTTGCTGTGTGAGTGGAGAGCAGCGAGGCCGTCAGGTACGGAGCTTTAAGCGCCTTGAGGTCACTTCCCTCGGCCTAAAGTTACAACTAATATGATTACACGTGATAAGTACTTAAATATCAAACACAAATTCTAACGAGGCAACATTGATTTAGTTATTTAAATATTTTATTAATTGAAATATTAATAATATATTTAGAAAAAAGGCTTTAAGCTTTTTAATTTAAGGTTTTATAAAGATTGTTAAAATCGAAACGTGCCGCTAAACTTGTGCATATTCATCGGGCATACGTCCGTATTACCTTCAACTTTGTGCACTTGCGCTTGTTTGTCTCCAAACGTGCGCGGTAGTAGTAGTCATATTTAGTCTGTAACATTTCCTTACGCTCGTGATCTGAATTCATAACGACACTAACTTGTGCATTGAATCAAAGTACGCATATTAATAGTAGTTAGGTAATATAAAAACATAAGTAAGTCGTAAAAATTAATTAATTATCCAGTACACGCCTACAAGTGACAGGTAATATAGCTAAGGAACGATCGAGAAAAGAGTAAGTTTGCTTGTTGCTAGTGAGCTTACATACAATGCGGCGTTTGCGCAGGTCTGCGGTGGAATGCGACGAGAGTGGCGCGGGGGGTGGTTACAGAGGGGACTTGCGGGGGTCGAGGGGCAGAGTAGGAGAGAAGGGGGAGGGGGTCTCGCTTGAAGATCAACTTGTCTACTCAACGCTGGCATGTCTCTTTGAACATCTGTTGCTCCGAATACTGATTGTTGTGAGAATTCATTGATTTCTATAAGAATGGCCTTACTGACTGACCTGCTGTGCGCGTTAATTATTTATTTTATTTATTTAAACTTAACATTTCCTAACCTAACTTAGAAGTTTATAACGAAGTAATTTAACTGTTTTAGTACTTTAGTAGTTTCTTATTCTTATATGTATAATAGCAAGTTATTAGTAGTCTTAAATAAAAATCCACATAAGGGCCACTTAGAGCGGTGTGAGCCTCCTCCAATATTTTCGATTGTTTTCTTGCTGTTCTGGACCAGTCATATACACATATTTCCCGCCACTCTGACTCTCTCACTATATCATCGCTCTATCTTTTTAACGGTCGACCTCGTCTGCGTTTTTTATAGATAGGAAGCCAATTAGTTAGATTTTATATCCATCTATCGTCTTTAGCTCGTTGTATATGTCCTGTCCATTTCCCTTTTTTGTTTTAGTTTATATTTATTTACATAAGCCGTGCGTCCGTTACGTAGGTACGTAATGTTATGATGTTCTAAATATGACATGTCTTCTTACTTGTCGTTACATGTCAGATAATACATTTCATAGTACATGATTCATTTGAAAGATTTAATAAAGGCGAGGGACACGTTTTAATAATCGTAATAATCGTCGTTTTAATAATAAAAATAATAAAAATTTATATTTTTGTGACGATAAAACTATAATATAAAATGGTCAGATTAAAGAAAAGTGTCCATGAATGTGGGAAATTTTGTAAATAAACTAAAAGTATTATAAAAATAAATACTTTTAGTTTATGTAAATAAACTAAAAGTACTTATTTTTATTTATGAGCTTAAATTATTTAAGCTCATTACCTAATATGTTATTATCAAGCTTATTACCTAATATATTTAAGCTCATAAATAAAAATAAATGTATATTCGGATATAATGAGTAAACGATAACTCCCACAGGTTTCAAGTAATTTGAAATGACTCTTTTCAAAACGTTATTTTGAAATAGACGTTAACGATTATATATTAAAATATGTATCGCTGTATAATTCTTGTACAATAGTACTTGTAAGAAAATATCATTTCGGACATTCAAAGATGTTGAAAAAAAAAAGATTATATGTGTATGTTATTATTATTTAACTATTAACTATCCCTTGCGTTAGTTCAGTCAACTCATGGCGGAGTCTAACTTGGCCGTTAACTTGTAAGACGAATGTCAAGAACCACACATATTTAATGCAAATATAATAATTAATTTTAATAAGATTAATTTTAATTAATTTTAATAAGATTTGTATCCACGACGTTGCACGACGTTACGTGTATGGTGTAGGTATACTGTACTCGTAACAGCGTCATCTCATTTCTCAGTATTGGAAACAAGAACATTTTTTTTAATATAGGCGATGTTGAGTAATACGCCAACGAACAGTGCACCTGGCACTCTCCTAAATGTGAGTTGTCTATGATATTTAAATATTTCACGCGAAGGTTGCACTCTTTTGTGGCAGTTCTCTTTGATGTGAATGTTTTCAGTATTTTCTTTGCGGAGTTTTCGTTGCTAATGGCCATGATACCGTTTACACGCGCTTATTCCGAGAAAACGTACTTCAATTGAATTAATTCAGTGTGTATAATGAATAACATTCCGACTTCAACGTTCTAATAACTACATGTATTTAGTTAGCTATTATGTCTGTTTCGCAGTAACACTACAACCGTTCCAACGATATTGCAATTGTTGCTAATTAAAACAACGAGGGACTTTTATTCACGACAAGTAATTCGATTCCACTCATTTGTTTCTGCTTGCGTGTCTCTTACACTGAGTGAACATCGCTATGTCGCTAATAGTTGTACAACTATTCGTAATATATTTCAAGTTCAAAATAATAGTTATATGTGAATGTTATTTCTCATGTAAATAGAATAAAATCTGTGGATCAGCTATAATAATACAAATGTTTCATGGAGGTCAATAATCAAGGGTGGAACGTCCCATCTGTGGGACGGATCTTATTTATCCCGGTAATTTATTTTCGATAACTGTTCGACGCCAGTGGATGAGCAATTTTTGCATAACACCTTGAAATTTCCACAGCTTCTAAAGAAAATTTAACTCTTCAATAGGAAAAAAAAAAAAAAAAACCTCTTATAGTTTTATTTTCTATTCTTGGATACGTTTTCTCGATATCTTTTCAAATATGACTAATTACGATGGTATCAGTTTATCACCACTTTATTCATGAAGTGAATAGATATAACAATCTTTTCCCTTAAATTCAATGAAATAATATAAGTATTCTCAGGAAGTTTCGTGTATATAATATGATACATCATGAGTTTGAGGTAATTTTAAAAATATTCTCTAAATTCCTTCATGAAAAACTATTTTAATATTATTTATTTTTAGATTTCCAATTTATAAGTAAAGTAGATAATAAGTACAACCACTGTGTCTGTTTGTTAATAAACAATGACGGTGGTTACCCTTATCACATTACTTTGACTTTTACGCTTGATGGATTTACTTAAAATTCTCTTATGTAGTAACATTGTTAATTGCTTGAACTTGATACCGCTGATACCGCTCGTTGGTAACTGCCAGTTTGTTTTCGTCCAGCTGTTTCACTCAAATACCATATGGCATCAAATGAAAGGGGCACTTTTTACCGAGCGTTATTTATGCGCCGGTCTTCGCTCGCCGGTCGGCGCACTGCTACGGCTGCCCTGCGAGCTAAACTGCTCGCTGTGCGGCTCCCTACGGGATTGTTAGTTATTAACGAATAACGATTTCCTGGAGTGTACCGTGATTGTCAATATTATGTTGCGGAGGTTTGGCTTTCGTGGAGGAGACGTTTTTATTTATATACTATATATTTATATATTATATATATGTTTTGGTGTTTGTCATTTCAACTCATTTTAAATGAATTCAAGGCGTATAATTTGACTTTCCAATTATATTTTTGAACCATACATTTCGAATATTTTACACACTTGTATCTCACCTGCCAGTGTGTAAGCATAAAGTATGGACAGTAGTTGTTGTTTTTAATATTTGTTGTTGTTTGTTGTTGTTTTTAATTATTAAAAAAAATATTACGAGTATTCATTTCAATAAGTTTCGAAAAAGACAGTATACAAGTATTTTTTTTATATATAGTCGTTTAAAAGTGTGTTGATATATAAGATGTAATTGGTAAAGAAAAGAAAATTGTTTTTAAAACAAAACTTTTAAAAAAAAAAATTGTCTAAAAACAACCCTTAAAGTAAAAACCAGTGTAGCAGTTTCTTAGATTAGCCCGGACTTACCCTAGACAGACAAATACAGACAAATTATGAAACTACTTCTACAGAATAGCTGAAAAATATCATTTTTCAAAACTCAATAAATATTTTTCAGCGCACTTTGTTAATATACTATTAGTGATTGCTTTACCAAGGAGCCATTAGTTTAATCTTTTAACTTTGTTAGACGCGGTAAACATATACTTTTTATTAAATTTAGTTTTTGAACAAGACTATAATAAAAATGTAAAACGTTCTGTCTGTACATTACATATTATAACGAAAATACCATTTATGTTATTTTATCTAGTCTCATTACACAGGCGGAACTAACAAAGCTAACAAAACGGAATAGATAGGACCAATTTGCTATCCGACTGTTAAGATTATTTTTCTCAAGATTGCGTGGAAATATCAAGCTGAAATTATTATCAAATACGCTGCGTATTGGAATATTGGTAATTTACAGGTATATCACAGAAAAAAAAACGATTAGGTAGGTACAAACTTACATATGAAGTTAACTTCATAAAAAATACGTGCATACACCTGCAAAATTAAATTTGTCAACTTTTAGGTTGTTCTTCTCATTCACCCACAATTATGAAATTGGTACGGAACCCTCGGTGCACAACGACGTCTAGCACTTGACCTATATTTTTAGATAATTTAATTTAAATAAATATATTTTTAATAAATCCATACACACAACTAATCATAAAATAATAAAAAGCAAATGGTAGAGCGGGGTCTCCTGGTACAAGGAGGTTGAAACCACTAGTGAATTTTGTAAGATACTTGTTTATAACTTGTTATTTATTATTATTATTATTATAGCTTGGCTTGAGCAGAATCTAGTTATAATTAATTTCGAGGACTGAAACTCCTGACATCGATATTAGAGCCCGTTAAAGTTAAAGAAATATTGTGGCACGGCCTGAACAAAGGTGGTTGAGCGTTATAAAAATTCAAGGTCTATAACATTTGAAGAACTAAAATTGTTCAGCTAAATTCTAAGAAATAATGTAGTACCGTCTGAGTATCGCGTGAAGGCAGTATTTATTGACATACATAAATTACATATCTGATATATAAAGAACGGAAGAAATAACAATATGCTTCGTCAGCGAAAATTGTCCATCATGGCGCAGTGCTGCTTAAATGTTTTGGTGATCGTTATGAGTTCGAGTTCCATTCAGGGGCATAAATATATTTTTTCGTTTTTACTTCCTCCCTCCAGTAAAATAAAGCGCAGCGTTAAGCAAACCATTGGCAAAATATGATAGAAGCATATCAGGGGGTAAAAGTCCACGCAAACGAAGTTGCGACTGGCAGCTAGTTTTTGAATAAAGGTTTAATTTAACTTAAGCCTAAATTATTCAAGGTAGTCTGGATATTGCATAGTATTATTTAGGATAGGCTTAACTTCTGATACGGATAGAATAAGTTAATTTAACTTAGAACAAATTAGTTCAACCAACAATCCAGTTTGTTATTGCTTACATACTATCATGATTTTTTTAGCGACGAAAAGTAAGCTTGCACAATGTATTACTGAAACTATTACTACTGTTATTTATATTATTAATAAAAATAATACTTTTGTCCTATTTTTGATAAATTTAAATACTAATAATTATGTTCTATGATTTAAATAAGGAGTTCTAAAAGCCAGTGACCTCATTGTAATCCGGGCAGTATCTAATCAGCGTTACTTAGCTTGTAAAGTTTGATAAGACGAAGCGGACGGTAGTAGAGACTCAAAGAAAAGAGCCAAATTTAGTACATTACAGAATACTAAAATCATATTGATAATTGATATCTGTGCCTCAGGAGTATAGGAGGTGGAGTACAGTTCCTTGTGTGGGTTCCATTAGTCTTCATTGCTAATATTTTATAAAGCTAAGATACCTATCTATGTGCGAGGACGCCGTCATCCTAGTGCCGTCACATTGTCATTATTAACAGAGGTCGATGTGGTTAAGTGACAATTACAATACTGGATTGAGTATGAGAGTCATGTGCACAACTCTACTACTAAACAATATTCAACATTTATATTTCATTTATTCTATATTTCATTGAAATGATTACGTTTTTAGACAAACTGTATTAATTGCCTACTTTGGATTTGCAGTTATATTACTTTATTTACATTTAAAGTTTTTAATTAGCTAGTTTCGACGTCTGTGACTAATATTTATTTAGATTTAAAAATAATTTATGAATTTGGTGAGTCTAGTGAGTAATCGTAGATAATTTATCCAAGTGTTTACAATAACTGTTTAATATGGTGAAAAATAATCTGTTTCGCTGTAATAATTGTGTTGGATTATAATTACTGAACGCTATAATATACCTCTACCTCTCTCTACATCTACATCTAACTCACTATGCCGTGAGTAAGCTCGTCATAGTGGTCGTGCTCAGCGATTGTCTCATAGTTCTCACTTGGCCTTGTAGCATATTGCTGCTTAAATCCATTCTAGAGTCTCTATTCAGTGCTGTTTGCTTTTAATTCGTTCGACAAAAAAGCAGGTTCAGCGAATAAAATCAATGGACGTTGAATACATGGAATTCGATGGAGCAATTAAAAAGTTAAATGCTCGTACTGTAATAGCTCGAATAGCTGTATGCAGTACATGACTACGACTGTTTAGTGTTTACACAAAAGTAAATAAATTGAGGCAACTTTGTATACATCACTTATCGACAAATATATATTTTGAAAGGGAAAGCATCTACTCGTATACGTATATCTGTAGCTGGTACGTATTTACACTTACACTGATGTCTCTATTATAATACTATATTTGCTATTTTGTTTTGTTATTCTAAGTCATTATTAACTAGTTTTTGTTTTATGGAACACATGGCCTTCTATGAGATCAGATAAGCATTTCACAGGTAATGGATATATTTTTCAGCTACAAGGAACTTTTTACTTAACAAATACATCTTTGAATCCTTGTATCTTGAATTTTATGCGTTTAATATTGAAACTTCATGGTAATTTAATTTAATTATGTTATTTTATTAGATAAATTCTACAGCCACATTCACTATAATTTTAAACAAATATGAGATTGTTGACTGCCTAGCAATGCTTGTCTAGCCCACGTGTTGTATATATGAGTATACCTATTGTATACATATTTGGGCCCATATCGCTGTATGGTACCGAGATGATGTATCGGCAATGTAGAGCGCATAAGTATATGAGTACTTGTGCGTTTTTTTACTTAAAATCATGAATCACTTGTGTAGAATTGTGAAATGTATAAAGTGTCGAAGTAGTACCGCACCGGTGTAAGCGAGCTCATGTTATATTTACATCGTGTGAGTATCTCAGTATCTCAGGCAGTCCTCCAGAGCGCTCACCTGAACGAAGCCAGATTAATAATTCACTTTAAATATCCGTTTAAAGCGAATTCAGGCTGAGCCGCCGCTCGGGATCGTTTAGAAAGCACGTCGAGGGCAGACGGCAGGCGGCAGGCGGCACTCGCGTCAAACCGGCTAGTGTTGCCGTCCGACCACTTTACAACAATGCACTTTTATATTTCACTACGATGCACTCCACACTTATTGAAGAATTCCGAGTTGGGAAGTTTTCACAAGTACTGTGCGCGATCGAGAGTAAGATCGCGCGAGTTATAAAGGCGGGTTAGCGGGGTGCGGGGGGGTTCTAGGGGAGCAGCTCGAGAGCACATGTAACACTCGAGGCGCACGCCGGCTGACTGGCCTGCACTGGCAGAGGCGCGGGGCATGGGGGTCGGGGCGCGGGGGCTGCTAGGGACGCGGGGCGTGGGGCCACTCCGCAGCTTGTCCTATAAACTTGGTTGTTGGCCGCTCTCGTGCCACGAGCACGCTGCCGCTCTGTACCCGGACAGTGCATGGTGCACTTTTGTGAAAGGCAAATTGCATCGGCGTGTTTACATTCGATACACATATTTCAATGAAACTTCAATTAGTACACAATATATATATATATATATATATATATATATATATATATATATATATATATATATATATATATATATATATATATATATATATATATATATATATATATATATATATATATATATATATATATATATATATATATATATATATATATATATATATATATATATATATATATATATGTATATATATATAAACATTCTGTTCTACACGAAACTTTAGGAACTAGGTATGTTTAGGTATAATAAGAGCTTTAGTAAGGAATAGCAATGCCTATATGATAAATCCTTGTTATGGAATTTCTGTACCAAGAAAGCTAACTGTACTCTTTGTTTAAATAAGTTACTAAAGATGTCTCCAAAGTTAGTACCTATTATCAATAGCGACAATTCACTTTCTACTCCACATTCTTTTGTACGTGTATATGTGTATATGTATTTATATATACGTGCACATATCGCGATTTTAGAAGTCGAGTGAGGATGTATGGCTCTGTGAGTAGTGGGTTGGCGCGAGGTGAAGCGACCAGTAATACTGGAGATGCAAGATATAATACCTATTGTAGAGTTACTTTGAATGATCTCAATAGCGAGTGCCATTGACAGAGTGTAACGTGCAGAAGGCTCGCAGGTAGGAGCGAGTGGGAGTAGTCGCTAACTTGCTCAATACCGATACCTGTGTGTGACGAAATATCGTCGCGGAGAACAGGCTTTAAGAGACCTCAATAAATAATATACAACACAATTCGTGTATTATTTTAATACAAAAACTGAAGTATGTATATAATGTTCAGGAGTAGTACGAGTACGAGTAAATACTGAACTTGCCTTTAAAGTGATATTATAATTTTTTCCAGCTTTACATTTTATCCTGTATATTGCAGGGAAGACAGAAAATATCCTGTCATAACACTCTATTCTCCCCTCTCCTCCCACATTAGAGACCTCACGTGTTGAGTGTTGCAGCACTTTGCTGTTGAGTGTCGAGTCTTCCCTAAGTGGCGTTAGTGTGAGTCGCACTGCACCTCGGCAGTAGCGTAGCGTGGCGGGTAAGCAATTCGATGAATGTAGGTAGTAGTATAAATATAAAAATATAAACGAAATAATTTTACAGGTGGCTTGATATTGAACAATTAAAATAACAAGTTTATATTAACTATAAGGTAGTTTTTGTCAAATATTTATAGCCAGGCCTGATGTTGCCTGGTTGTTGGCCATGTTGTTGGCCTTTTAGGACACCAGAAATTGGTCAGTTCAGTGCTTTTTTACATCGAGTTGTACGAAAATCAAAAAATACATAGAAAACTGTCCTTATAGTTTATACTGTGTAGTAAATCGCCGTTGCACTGAAATAAAGCTTTCAACGTTAGGTGATAAAGACCGTGTCTTTAATTTGCGCGCTGTGAGAGTTGATCATAAATATGTTTCACTTGTACGCGTTGAGGAGCTTTTACTTATGAAAGCCCTTCAAGCCACATCCCGCTAGTACCCAAAATATTATGAGATAGAAGTATAGCACATTTTTTTGTAAATTGTAATGTAAACATAATCGATCATAAAATGAGGCGTGATTAATGCTCCATTTAATCTGATATGTTTAATGTGTCGTTGCTTCACGTTTCCGTCGTGCTCGTGCATTAGCAGATGTAATGCGAGCTTACGATACACACGATATACAATTTTTATCTTTGAGGTATATTTGTAAATGTATGTCTGTTTCCTATGAAAAAGCTATCGATGTGAAATAAACTGTGTACAATAAAATGGTAAATTATTATTTATTTTTAATACATTGCCTTTATCACTGTTTAATATTTATATAGAAATAGCGACGTCTTATACTGCACACTCTTTAAGAGGCTGACATAATCTTTGCTATGTTTGAGCAATTATATTTTTTTCAAATATTATTTGTTAATCATTAGTAAGTAATATGCTCATAATTTAGCTTTAACACATTTTAGATAATTAAGTATAAAAAATCTATCCAGGAATTATTTTTATTTCATTATATATCTATAATAGAAATAAATACGTATAAATTTTTTTATTTACATTTTTTTATTTTTTTACTGATTTTAATACGGTTTTGTATAATACGTACGTATTTATTACCTTCATATTACAGAAGTACATCATTTGTCCTTTTTACCATTGTCTGATGTGAACACACAATCAATTTGAAGCTAAGAGTAGCGGAGAAGAGGACGTGTCATAGTTTGAATTCATAATGTGTTCTTATACGATATTCATTAACAAAAATGTACATTAAAATTTAGTTGATTCGTATAATGTTAAGGGGCAGGAAAAGCTTTCGAAATAGAATTTTCTATTTATCTATTGAAGCCTACCAATAGAAGACAGACCGATATATACTCAATCTGGCCATAAATATTGTTAAAATTATGGAATCTGTCATTCTAATGTAATCGTACGCTGTGTTTCTTATTTTCACACCAATATGTAGTAAAATATTTTTTTAAAATAAAATGGAGTGGATTGATAAAAAATACTTATTTGTGTGATTGCATGGTATGGAGCCAAATACATTTTTTAAAATCCTCCATCCGTTTGGTATAAGTCAAATGTTTGTGTACCGGGCTATTGATAGGTACAATAAAATCTCATCTGCTTGTTTGTTCTGACAGAAAAAGATCTGGCCGTCCACGTAGTGTTCGTACGAAAAAGAACGATCAAAGCAGAAAGAAACAGAATTTGAAGAAATCTTGTCCGTAAGTGTAAGTGAAGGTGGCACCTAGACGCGTACACACCATGTCGCGTATTTTAAAAGATAACTTAGACTTAGACGACAGATCTCTTTAACAAGCAAGTCTTAACTTGAAAAAAAAAGAAATGACTGGCTGTCATCTAGTCTTGATCTTAATCTATTGGATTATAATTTATGGTAATTTTTAGAGAGTACCTAAGGCTTGTTCGAAATGCCATGATAACTTGAAATTCCTAAAACAATCAATATCAATTCCTATAGTAGGTATACAACGTCTCTTACCGATATCTACGCTCGACTGATATTAAAACCTCATCTCACTTAAATGCTACTTTAAATGAGAGTTCCTTTGACCCGTGGTTTTGGGGAAATTTTCGGACGTTTTCCTTCAACCTTTATCACGCACTTGAGCTCAGGAAGATAGCCGAGTTAATTTATTGCTTTCACGAACCCTTCCATTCTTCGGTATTAAGATCTCCTGGAACTTTTGTGTTTTATTATTGGGACAAGATCTTTTATTACAGTCCACAAAAAATCCAACCTATTTTTACACCGAAGAGAGAAACTTAATGATACTGAAAATATTTTATTATACTGACTTTAGAATAAGTTTCTTTCAGTAAAGATCCTGATATTATCCGTCAGAAGAGCAGATGCCTGCGTATGCACGTACAGACACAGACGCATGAACAGGTAGAGGCGCATAGTGCGCGGCCAGTCCGCCGCCGGCAGCTGTCAGACGCGCAGTTCTCACGCTCAGGATCTCGTCTCAGGTGTTACTGGGAACATCTGCGAGACGGGCGCTCCTATGTATATACGCATTTGAATTTAGAATATTTGAATGTTACTATAGCTTATTCACTCTTGGATTCTTATTATAGAAGATATTAGTATTAAGCTTATCAACATATACATAAAGTAGAGCACTGTTAAAATTCTAAGTAAGTACAAAGGAAATTTTATCATAATGCCAACTCGATATCGCTTATTTCTATAGTTACTCACATAACGTTAGTCATACCACACGTGGACGTGACGAAAGGTGCTCTATGTGCGTTATCTCTCTGAATGCATACAAGATTTATAATAATAATAACCTTACAAGTACTAGCAAAAACCATTTTAATTATAGTATTAATTTGTAAACTTCTGTGTTATAATGCTGCTGCTGCTGGTGTTCTTTAGTGGTTTAATGATATCTAAATAATGTTAAGTAGTACGTATAATACGTTGCGTAGTTGTAAAGAACAAAAGGAAAATATTGTACCAGCTTTATAAACTCTACCTAAAAACGATATTTTTTTGTAAAGCTTTTTTTGTTAATTTACACCTTTCTCTGAATAAGCTCTTTTTAAAGTCATTTTATTATTTGTTGTATTGTAAAAGTTAGTTCAAATAAATGTTGAAAGCTATCGTTTTATAAAAATATTATCCATTTTCGGTAGCGCAAGTCTCTCGAGTCGCGGGGCGCGTGTTATCGTAGCTGATGGCGGTGCTGCGTCGAGTGTTCCGCAAACATCCTGACTTCTGAGCTAACTCCGAGCCGTGACTTTCCACTGCAAATACTAGAATCAAGATACGCTGGACAAGAACGTATTGCTACGTTTCTTGGATTTCACATTCTATGTTCATTAATTTAGTTTACTTGAGTTATAAAAAAAACTGACGTATGTAGGAAACTGCAAAATAAAACATAGATGTCTATGACTTTTGTAAATTTATAGCCGCGTTTATATGTATTAAATTATATGAAATTAAGAACGCTGGCGCCTTATCCTATCTTATCTTATTAGATAGCGTACGCGCAGCGTACGGCGGAGCACGCGGAGTATACGCGGGGTGCGGTACACTCTGCCCGATTGGGAGGAGGAGGAGGGGGGGGGGGAGAGTGTGGGTGCGACTGTGCTTCTATCAATAGGCAATAAAGTAAACTAGGTTTAGTGTACCGAATGATTACCGCAAGCAAACAACATACACCGCTCCTACTTTTATATCAGTGTGTAATTTCGCCGATAATGCTTAATATCGGTACAATTTGTTTGAGTTGCCTACTTAGTTATTCAGAGTTCATCGCCCCGACGGAGACGTCTTCCGAAATGAATAAATGAAATTAAATATGGACGCTGGATTGGTTTACGAATTGAGAATTCATTTCGCAGCCTTCAATTGCGTACGGATATCGCCGGAGCGCGCCGCGCCGCACTATGGGACGAACCTACTCCAGAGGAACATTTTATGGCTTTTTACTTTATTTCATGGTAGACTTTACGTTTCTAAGCGCTACTTACCGGCTACCGGCCGCTACTACACTTACTACTAGTAACTAGCCACCACGAGCTTTGAAGATTATTTTTCCTTTTTCAGGAAGAATCAAGTATTTGTTTTTTTTTATTTTTATTCCTATAATAAATTCTTAACAAAACACGTTAAAGGACTTATTAATTAATGAACCTAAAAAGACAATAAAGCGAAATTTTCACAAGAAATGTTAACTAATTGGTGAGCTGAATAAGCTGAAAACATAACAAAAATAAATGAAAATATTAATTTTATGAATTTGTAAAAGGCGAGGCATTATGAAATGTTTTAATATCGATGTTAGCTTTATTACAAATGTTACAAATTTATTATTAAAGATTAATTTTCGTATTAATTTGATTTGCAAATAAAAGTGAAAAATATTTCCAGAGAGCGAGATACAACCTTAAATAATATATTATAATGCAAAAAACGGGAATAGATAAGATTATTAAATATTTTATACAAGAGCATCTCTGAGTTTTCTCGCACCCCTGATATGGTTTCGGTTAGAAGTTCAGAAACTTTTAAGAAAACAGACCTTTTAAATTTCAATTAATAAGTTCTTCGACTTTTATCTAGTTTCTGTTTTAAAATAGAAAAATCTTATACTTACATATTTTAATACACTTCAAAGTACAAATAACTTATTATTTTCTGCGATTTGTTATAAAACTCAACCAAAAATCATATTCAAGCGACTCCGTGAACCAGCAAACAAAACCCGTCACTCATCATAGTGTTACTGATATTCAATACTCCACTAGGAGCACTAATAGGTATTCCCGACTCGCGGGAGGCGGCTATAAAACACACTGTGGCCCCACAACGTATCGCGTTACTTTTGGGTAAGCCTTTAAACTCGATACTCCATGTCGGAGCAGACGCGGCCGCGAGGAGTGGCGAGGAATACGTGAAACACTATCATTAACGAGCCGGTGCTAGCTACTTGCCGGCTGCCTAATAGCCGGTGTGATGTCGGATGTGGGACTGACCGGGCGCTTAGACTTTACTTTATTTACTTTATACGTATTTAAACGTAATATGTTCGGGAGATATATAATGTTACGTTAAAAATATCGTATATTATAATAGCAAAATCGGTTTCAAGCGATGTATGTATATAATTTGGGCAAAGTAAAAAGTAACCCCTGCGTCAAAAAAAATAAAATGTTTAAAAAGACAAAGCAATTAACGCATTGTCTATTTAACAGAGAGTAATTTCATATTAAAAAAAATAAACACTTGCATGAATTATAAATAGTATTGTTTTAAATTATGATGTTAGCTTTTATTTAAGAAATTGTACGTGGTAGTGTAAGTCGGATATCTAACACATCAAAAGCGTCGTTTATTAATCAATGACCGCACTTTTATCAGTACTGTCTCTCACTATAAACACTCTTTCAATGAATGAAAACAAAGAATTAAAAGTAAAAGTCTTATTCCACACTGTCGTAACAATGTTCCAGTCATAAAGCGATACGCTTCAGTAGTAGATATCACGCTTAGAACAATAACATTCACTTGGCATGTGCGCTTAGAATGGCCGTTTACGGAGCTTAAACTTAGAAGAGCAATAAAAGCTCTACAAAAAGTACGACTCGTGTCAGCACTGGTCACGCTCATTGATCACAAGATACCGAAATCATGTTGCAAAGCATCTGGCCTCACAATTTGCGAGATAGTCGTCGTGTTACACATACATCGGTACACGCTATACTTACTCAATGTATTACTTGTTATCGGAGCGCGCAATGGACGAAGTCATACATCTGTAGCCTAAGCAATAACATTACACTACATACTTACAGTTAAGTCCAATTTTGTTGACTGAAGATTTACAAGAGCCGAAAAGGATTGTTCCACGGCGCGTCGTAATTACAGTACGTTAAACATGTACGAGTATATTATAGGATATATACGATACGTGCATACAATATTGTACCTGCTGTGTTATATTTAGTTTAAAAAATTAAGAAATATATTTTATTGCATTAAGTTTAGCTAAAATGGATAATTTTACAAGTAGTTTGCCATTATAAGAATCAAACGCGCGCCGAGAGTGTGATTGTGGATCAATGTTTCCGTTAAATTAACAAAACTTATATAATTTGAAAAATTAAACTTGCGAGCGCAACTTGCAATCATTTTGTTTCAAATTAAGTACAGATATCAATTTATAATTACTTTTTTTGAGTTAGACTTATAAAATTTAGGGGATGGAAAAGAAAAATGCCTAAAAATTATTTACCTTTAAAATTATTAATCTATTTGTGAATGATATTAAAAATAAGTTTTTAATTTCCTTATTATCAATTTTGATAACGTGCTTGATTTAAAAATCAAGAACTACTCACAAAATAACTGCTATGCCGTAATGCCAGAGAGACTGAGAGGAACGGTGTGTTAAGTGTCGCCATTTAGAAAAAGCATATACTGTATACTGTATACTGTCGTAAAGAGTCCCTCGAGTCGCACATTCAGCAAATGTTTGCAGGTTTAGTCACCAATATCCCATAAAACGTGATTTCGGTGGTCGTCGCCGCCTCGCTCCCGCAGCGCACTTCTGAGGCTGTGTGCCTTCGGAGCGAACAACGATTCTCCTAATAACATTATCACGAAAAAGTATTACTTACTTATCCGATAGCTTTGCAGCTGTGCTTTGTTGTACACGGTGAAGAGTTCTGCCAACAAAATATTATGGTAATAATTTTATATAACGGCGGCAATAGAGTTAGTTACTTAATAAAACATATTAAAATATTAAAACGTTCTTCCAAAAGTTGTATATTTTGATTTGTATTATGAAATCAACAAAATTCATTGAATTGCTGAATTTTCAACAGAGATTGAACTAATTACTTAAGTGTTTTTTTTTTCTCATTCTACTCAAGAGTTATCGTGGTACCAGGTGTACAGCCTGCACCTCGACATGCTGGTTGGTTACTCTTATACGTTTAGTATAGACTAGACCAGACACCCACACTACCGACTTTGTGATGAATTTCCAAGTATAGTTCTTCTAATTATTGTAATTATTCGTTTCTATTTCCAGGAAACAGTTCTGACTAATGTTTGGCCAAAAAAGAGCGTAATGATGACGATAATTGTGTGTATGTACATTTGTAGAAGTGGAGCGGACGTGTACAATTAGGCTAGATTTGTAGCGACGACGGACGGCGCCTCGCTGGACCGCTGGACCGCTGGACCGATGGACCGCTGGACCGTCGGATTGGAGGACGCGGCTATCCTTAACATTAGCATTATTGAACATTTCATAAAGCATATATTAGTCATAATATGTTGTCATGCCGAAGCCCATTTAATTAACTAATGTGAGAATAGTTGTAAGAAAAGTAGGAAAAAGTATTTTGTAAAGTTTTCAATATCAACTATATGTAATTAGGTCTACATCTCCAGAAGGAAAGTTTGTTAGTCACGCGGTCGGTGAGTACACCGAGACGACGTTTATTCAAGTTGAGCGACGCGCTGAATGACGTCATATGTTATTTAGGAAAGGACATAATACAAATCAAATAAAGATTCAAAGTGTAATTATATGACAAATCATAAAGTGCGTCGACACGTGCGGCGTGCGGCGTGCGGCGTGCGGCGTGCGGCGTGCGGCGTGCGGTGTTGACGATGTAATTATAGAGAGAGAGAGTGTGGCCTGCATCTGATCAAGGAGCAGGGACCGCCCGAAATAGATGCCAGAAGTCCTCAAAGCAAAAGGAAACGGCGCGCGACTGTCTGAACACACTTGTAGCTGTTTTTTTCCCTTATCAGTTATAGAAATAGATATATGTAAATTCGATATTTGGGAAAATATAAATGTTTTTTAATTGTAGGTTTATTTTAAATATTTGTTTTATTAAAATATTACATTGTAAATATACACACAAATATTGTAACTTTTTAAAGCAAAACGAAATATTTGTTTGAGGAAATTTTGTAGCCTCAGCTACTAAATCCTAATTCACTGTAGGTTTACTCCGTGCCTGAATAATTACTATTAGTAATTATCGTGAACGTGTTTACATTGTTATAAAATGTTTCAGTATAGGTAGTTATAGAATTGCATTACATTGGGTTCAAATTACATACGTATATATTTTTCTCTACAGACCGATAGCATAAATAGCTACGCTTAATTGTTATTTATATTAAAAAAAGGTATGTATAATGTATGTATAATTGCTTATTAATATCTCGATATAATAATCAATTAATATCATTGATAGTATCAAGATATTGATAAGTAAAAATCCTGCGTAATCACTTATTTATACCTACTTAATTATACCTATGCGTTTAATTTGCGTAAAGCAAATACTGAAGTAATTTCTGTAGTACAATGCTATAACGAGGCTAGGCTTCACCCGTACATACACCCATGGCGCTGTAATATCAAAGTAATAAAAGGTAATTACATCGTGAACTCGTTTACAAATGAACGTTCCGAGATGTTTTGTAAATACGACGCGTGTTGGTGCGACAGACGCGCGCTTGTCGGCAGATAGCCGTCATGAAGAACACATTCACTTTGAAGAAACGTAATAACTCGAATATATTACGTAGGTTTCCTTTGAACCGCCTATTATACGACCATATTGTGGCTGCTTTATGGGGAAGTGTATACTGTAGTGTGCGAGGGCGGGCGGGCGGCCGGGACGCAAGATAATAACGGAGGAGGATTTTTAAATGGTCAATATGCCGATTTATGATGAAGCTCAGCCCCATACAAATATTGGTACCTATTAATTCCAATTAGTAAACAAATATAGTTTTCATTTTAGCTAAATTATATTTGTACATTAATTTTTTAAGGGTTTTGTACCTCAAAGGAAAAAATGGAACCCTAATAACATCACTCTGTTGTCCGTCTGTCTGACATCTTCTCTAAATCACGTGGAGGAATCAAGCTAAAACTATGATCAAATGTAGAAGCCAATAACCTGGGGAAACATAGGTAAAATCAAGCTTCCAAGTCAACAATTAAAAAATATGAGTGTTTATGTTTAATTTTTTTTGCATTTTGTATGAAAATCGTTTAGTCGTCGTTAAGTTTGTTGACTCTTATTAGTTATAATTCACTGACGACTGACTGACTTATACTTATAACATTTCACGAAAAGTGATAACTTACAGTATTTTCTATTTATATGTATATATGTAACTTCTATTTATATGTATATATGTATATAATAAGTACATATAAATACATATAAAGAGAAAATCTCAAAAGAAGTTGATAATTTACAAGTTTAAGTGTCAGAATGAATGAATGCATATAGGTACGGAACCCTCGGTGCGCGAGTGTAACTCGCACTTATCTGATATTTTTTATACAAACTATGTATTTATGAAGTACGTTTAAAAGTGTGCACTAATTTTATAAAGTCTATTTTGATAAAGTTTAATTACGTTGATAAAGCTTCTTTCAAAAAATACAATAGTGTAATTCCTATAAAAAGCGACTTAAGGTTTTATTTTCATCTTTTGTGTTTTTAATTAAAACTAATTAATTAAGCTTACTTACTTGTCTTGTGGTTACTTATCTATGATACTAAATAAAACATAAAATATAAATATTCTTTGCAAAAAAATTTATTACTAAAGAAATGGTTAATACATATTTAAAATTATTATTATTTTAAAAATAAAACTTTATAAAGTGGTTTTCATGTAATTTTTTTGAAGAGAACACGAATACAAACGTACTTACAAAATATGACGATTTATTTGAAATAGGATTGTGTGCTACAGCGGCGGCCGGCGGCGGCTAGTGGCGGCCGGCGGTCGACTGTAAAACTTTCTAACGAGAGACTTAAATAAAAAAAAACTTGCTCGTATTTCAATTCAGAAAATGTCACTGAAAGAAACAGCAGTCGTATCGATACATTGTAGATCGATAAGTTTTTTAAAAATGGATACAACCTTTTTATTTCTGGGTCGTGTGTGAGTACAGCAGTGTGAGTACAGAACTTTTCGACTAACTACATTAAGTACAGCTGTGGGTATTCTACTTTAAGCCTGCAATGTGCCTTTTGATAGTTTTTAAATAATATAGTGTATACATACATACAGTGTATCAAAGTCTCACCCACAGTAGAGAAGATGGTTGAAAGTCGACTGCAATGGTACGGGCATGTGCTGAGACAGAGCGAAGGTAACGCCGTAAAAACTGCCCTGGCTATCCTGGACACAAAGGAAGGGTAGAGGCTATGTGGTAGACAACCGTTGCCAAAAATCTTGTGCGGACAAACTTAGATGTATGAACAAACCAAGATCGTCTTACTTGGTGCCGGAATACGAGGAGGGGGCAGCCCTCCAAATAAAGGGAAAATACAGAAGAATATAGCGTATCCATACAGCTACCGACAAGGATAGCGTTGAGTAGATTCCTGACGCTATGATAATATGCTTAATGTATTCATCGTAACCGCGTGGTCGCTCGAGTGAGGATATAAATAGAGTCGGAAGCGCATCCCGAGGCGGAGCAGTCACCGGTAATGACAAACCAAATATCGTAATTCACTGTGAGAAGATGCCTCGCATCTGAATCACACTTCCAGCCGCTTTAGCGCTTTACAGGAATTTGTATAGAGCCATTACTATACATCACGACTTAGAGCCGGTCTCGTGAAAGATGCGTGCTCAGATAAACGTAAATATATCGAGATCTATTCTCAATAAACATATTGAGCTCGTCTTCAATTAGACTGAGTATAGCCGCAACATCATATTGTATTGGAAAGCGTTTCTACTGCTATGTACCTAATGACGTGTTTATTACAATGGAATCTTACTAAGAATGTATTTTTAAACTTTAATTTATAGAAATGCCAAGGATATTGCCAAATACTAATTTGAATGATTTGAAAGAATTATTAAGTTATAGACTAAATGGATCAATTTGGGATGATATACGGCCATATACCTTAGTATTTATCATTATACAACTGTAGAGAAGACGTTAAGAGCAAGAAAAATGAAGTGCATCACATAATTCCGGACCGTGAATTAAATATTAGTAGTAGTGTAGGTGGAATATTTCAAGGTTCCTTCCTGACTAGCGCTAACACTCGGATTCTATTATTTATATATCTACACATTTCGTAGGTAAATTAAACGCAAACCTAGAAAGTTACATAATATGTTAATTGGAAATATTCCCGACGCTTACAAATAAGGTACTGCGATGTAAAATCTCGCCATTTCTAAAGAGAATAATAGGATTTAAATTGTATTGATTGTGAACTCGTTGAGGTGACGACTATTGAACGTCCTCCAATGGAAGCAATACCGCTTGGAACGACGATAATCTCTGTATCATGTATTATTGGTCATTTGTATTTCAAATCCCTCTTACATTTCAAAGATCATCTTAAAAAGTTTACTTACTTAGAATAGTAAATTATCCTTTTATACATCTATTATATGTAATATATATTTATATATGTTTATTGAATAAATACTATATTTATATATTTTATAGTGTATGTAAGTATGTATAATATGCTTGCATAATATGTGCATAAATATATAATTGGTATTGTAATATGTGTAACATGTGTTCTCATTTATACATATTTAATTCCCATTAAGCCTTATTAGTTCGCCTTTGATAATCTATAAGACGTGAAGCAATAATATACCGCCTTTGCATACATTTTCTATCTTTTTATTTATCTTTTATTATAAGGAATATTCTATTCTATTGTACAAAACATATTTGAAGAACCACACTCAGAGCCTAGGTGATAGATTATTCGATAACCAACTACCGCTATCGAGCGAGTAGTTTGCGTGTTTGGCCGCTAAGTAACTATGACACTAGTAAAATATCATTTTTAATAAAAGTTCAAACATATTACATAATATTGTATAATAATTATGAACTAGGTAATTGTACTCTCATACTCACAAAATAACATTAGTCACCATCTCTCGCCAGCTTATTCAAAACACCGTAAAGTTAAATGTAAAGTTCTGTGAAAGTTTATTAAAAGCAACGTTTACACAGCGTGTTCTCGCGTTCGAGTACCACACCCTCTATATTCCTCGTTATAAATATAAGCGTGTAAAGTGCGGGTGCGGTCAACATTAACTTTACTTCGGTGTAAATATGATGTCGTCTGATTTACATTCCCTGATAAATATCTCTAAGACAGGTACTTAAAGTTGTTAGCTTGTATTGCTCGTCATTTCCCTCTATATGTTGTCACTTTTAACACGAATTCTACATTTGTATCTAAAAAGGTGCATGTGTCAAGATGCATAAATGAAATTTCTAGTAATAACATAATTCATAGCCTCCGCCTGTAAGCGCAACGGTTCATGGGTTCAATTCCGACTCGGAAGGAGTTAATGATTTTCATTTTCTTTGCTCTGGTAACAAGGCAAAAAGCGCGGCGTTGAGTTCATCCACTCAACACGCAATGCCTCGAGAGGCGGAAAGCGGGAACGGAGTGTCTTAACACTAGGTTCCTACGGTTCCCTCTGCCTACCCTGCTTTGAGCGGGATACAGCGTGAAGCTAATTTAATTACTATTTTTAAGATAATTCAATAATTTAATTCCGACACTGCCGACACTGCCGACATCGCCCACACCGTCGTGGTGGAGAGCGCAGTGCGATGTAAATGTTGCGTAACTGTACATAGAAGTTTCCATCGTCGGGCGAATTTATACATTCGTTTTAGTGTTCTATAGACAGCGGAGGTGGTATGCGGCGGCCGCTAACAAGTGTTAATTGGCGAGGGTCAGTGCCCGCCGCGTGGGCGTCGCGTCGTAGGCCAGCATCTTGTAGAAGTCTTAACTAGGGCAGCTGTTTCTGTTTAATATTAAAGAGTAATAGCGAAAAGCTGCATGTTATTATCTACTAAAGTACTCGTACCTATTACTTATATAAATGTATTAATTCCAGTCTATAAAATAGCAGGTTATTTATTATGTTATACTGAACACACGACAAGCACTCCTCATACTCGTCACGATAAGACAAGACGACTTCATTGTGTACTCGAAGTTAGCAACCATTAGGTAACATGATGAATGTACCAGTAGAGGTAAGTCGATGCGATACCGGCTACGGATACGTCAATCTCCTTATAGTTCAGGGCATTTAATGAAACTGAAGAAGAATAGAATAAAAAAAATAAGTTCTCAAAATTTTAAAATAACCCAAAAGAGAAAACTTTGTAAAACCATGAACCTCTCGCGAGCTCCAGCTCCCGAGCCGTAACCAAGTCCGAAATGTGGCTACATTGATACAATTTTACGAAAATTTCTGACATTTCACCGTTTGGCCCTTCTTAATTAATACAAATAAAATGTTCACTTTATATTTGATCTTTGTACGAAAATATGTATCTCTACAGTTGTACTAAAATAAATAACAATATATTTTATCTTTGGAATTCTTTTGGCAAGGTTTTCATTTTCGTGACTTTATGTCCCACAGTCGGTTCTAATACTTCGTGTGCTAAGTAAAACCTGTAACGTTATTATATTATAGTATATCTAATAATGCTAGTTACTTTACTACTTACCTTTCATAAACATATTAAAATCATTTATTTGGTAACCGCGACAATTACACAATTCCCATTTTGGAATTATATTACAACCAAGCAGCCAATAATATTACATATTATAATATTACAGCCAATGAAAAGTTTTAAATTTGAAATAAGCATACATACTCGTACATGTGAAGGCGCGGGAGGCGGGGGGAGGGGGGATTATGGCGTCACACCGGGGAATACATCTAATTTGTACCATTATTATTCTGCTTGGATCGACCCGCATCTGTTGGAAATTGTAATTTACCTAACCTGCCTCGTACAAACAATGCGCAATGAAATGTTAACGTTGACAAGTTTATTTGAGTTATGTTAGAGTATTCAAAGCAGAGATCTCGATTAAGTACATTGATAAGGAGCTATTTACAGCGCGGCCCTTTTGATGTCGCTCGCGTCACCGCCCGCGTCGTCCGCGTCGCCCGCGTCGTACGCACGGACAGTACAGTACGGACGGACAGTAGTTGTCCACTGACTGGCGCACGCGGACAGTGCAAAGTAACACTTGCTAGTATTACTGTGCGGAAATATGACCTATATCTTTTATCTCAATAATAGAAAACGATTATACCCATATAAAGGTGAATTCGACGCGAATCGAGGTTGAATAGCTCAAATACTGAATAGTTTGTGAGATATAGTCACCGTGAAATAGAAGGTTTCCTTTGATTTTCAAAGGGTAGAAAGGTTCAGTCTTCTGATATCGTAAAGCGAGCTTTGAATACTTCGAGAAAAAAAATGGTTTATGAAAAGCCTTTAGAAAACGTTGAAAGGAATTCGAGACGGATTAGTTTCAGTAAATATCTAATTAACAAACATTCAATACCTTTCGCAGCTCAACGGAGGGAAAGTACTCCTTGAAGATAAATGTTTGGAAACGGGGCGTATTGGTAATATATGATTTAACATTAATTCATTTGATAACTATATGTTTTACAAGAATATGTAGAGTGTAAATATATATTATGACAATAAAATCTACATTTTGTCATAAATCTCAACAAGTTAATTAACTTCACATTCATTTCTAATACTCTACACTCATTACTCTATAAGATAATTAAAATGTATAAATATAGTTTACATACCAAACCTATTATCCATGAAAATATTATGTATCTATAACATAAACTGTGGTGAATAAAGTGTATGGCAACAATATATTGAGGTAGAGACGCGGTGGAGGAGGGCTCGTTAGTGGAGCGCATGGCATTATCTCTCGCAAAGGCAGTAAGGGATCCGACGCAGACGTCCGTAAGGGGCTAACATCACCGCGTCACGCCACTTATATGTAAAAATGTGTACATTACCTGAGTAAGTAGCAGAACACAACAACCCCAGATCACGCGATCATCGAAATACAAAATACACATTTGTTTGTTACGGTAATAAAGATGTAGAACTAGCTAAATAACTTGAAAATAAATCTAAGCTAAAGCCAAAATTTACATAAAACGTTTTTACAAATTCTTACGAAATAAACTCACATAAATAGTTTACTATTATCAATAATCTAAAGGAATAATCAATAATCAACGTCCTTCATACATTGCCAATTGATTTATAATATGAAAGTAATAATAATAAATAGGGTATTTATAAGAAAAAGTTTAACGACTTTTTTGTTAGTAGAAAGCAGAATGAAGTATAATCTTTATAACAAAATTGACAAATTTACCGCAGACAGTGTAAACTATTAGTAAAAGGTAATGTAGCAAGGTAAAGTAGCATAAAGTGTTAAGACCTCGTAATAATATAACGTGAATGAATGAATAATATTTATATTATTGTGAGCGTGTTTTCAATCACAAATACCCAGACAGAGCAAACGTCCGCATCGTCAAACAATTCGGGTGCGGAGTGTAACGGACAGAGGTACAGAACTATACAGGTGCTCTGTCATAGAGCGTAAATCATTTACATCTTAATTGAAGTTCCCTTTGGTGAACTAAAATAATTGAACATCACTTCTAAGTTACTTTGTATTTGCTCTTGTTTCACAACCGACTGACTATAGCAACGTTTAATTTACATTACCGTAGCTGTAGCGTAGTTCATGTTTGTGTTGGCAGCTATCACGACTGACGTGCGCTCTAGTTAGATTAAAGCTATTATAAATGTCCTGTTATTTGTATCTGGAGCGGTGCTCGGGCAAAGGCTAACAAGGCATCACGGCGAAATGAGCGTGAGACAGGTGAGAGACGAGGGTGGGACAGGTCGGGGGAGGGGAGACCTGTACACTATACAGCGGCCACAACTTAAACTGAAGAACATCGAACTCTGTGGAATGAGATATATACAAAATAGCATTTAAAATATAACGTAAGCTTTTACTAATATTAGTTATGCCACTAAAAAGATACTAGAATTACGTATATCAAAAAGATAATTATTTCAAAATATCAAGGTAACTGAGTAAAATACTATTACGTAGCAGTTACCTTACGTATGTTAACGTCAGTGATATAGAGAAATATATCGCGCGGAGTACGACAAGGACGCGGCGGAAATCAATGAGGGCGAAAATAGAGCCACGGTCACGGTTACACGCTAACGAGGCGCCGCACTGCACTACTGCGGCGCCGTGTGACTTTACTTGCCTGTCCAAAGCTGCGTGCGTATTTTTTTATTTTGTAAGAGAAAAGCTAGTGTTAACTACTTTTACTAACCGTTTACTACTTTTTACTCAATTAATACCTTCATTACGGCACTTAAAATCAGAAACCTTTGTCTGGTGCGGCAATGGGTCGGAATGTGCCCCCTCACGAAATTCTGCCAGTGCAAGGCAGGCCATTTCTGATCCGCCAGCACTAGAGTAGGAAAAATCTATAATTATGCGAAAACACAAAGTAATTAACTATTTTGTATATCGTTAGAAAGATCTTGAACCCGACATCCTTATGTTTGATTTGTCCCTGGATCTGTCAAACACGAAATAAAATAATATATAACCGATAACGGCCTGAAACTAAATATAACTAGAACATATTTTCGGCAGTGAGGGGCGGACAAAACTAATTTAAAATAAAACATGTTGGGTAAAGTTTATTCATTATAAAGATTACTATTATCTTAGTTAATGCCTGTTTAAAACACGTAACGTAAAAACTTTGTTTGGATTTTCCGCAGCGGCTTTTTATTTTTCCACTATTGTTATTACTTGGGCATGTATTATTTCATCTGAGAATAGGTAATGATGAATAGTAAAATTTAATAACTATGAAATACAGTTTCCACTATTTTAACTTTCGCTCAAAAATGGTGCTGAGACAAAATGTATTTTGTTCATATTTGACTGGATTACTCAATAAACGATCTTCATTTTAATTTAAGTTAGAGCTTATTATCGCCGTGGTTGTATATGAGGACCATATTAGGTTTGGTATTCACAATACAAGGGTGTAAATTCAAACTAAACTTCAATCAACTTCAACAGGTTAATACTTAATATAATAGTTGTTCAAGCTTGGAGTATAATACAGTGTTTTTAAATATTTTTATTTTTCTTAGTGGCATATTCTTTATCGCATTATTACTAACTATAATCAATAATGTATCATAAAATACGTACTTTTTTTTTATTACTTGCCATTATTGATTATACGAACAAACGTTTCGTCACAACACTAAATAGAGATGTGCACGCTCTGTGCCGCTCAGAGATCAGTGGCGTCAGCAGGCTTAAATAGGCTTCAATGCGTGGTGGGTCGAACATGGCCTGCCAAGTTTTTGTAAGTTTCAAATACACTACCAGACCGAGGAAACGACACAATATTTTTTTTTCTAATTGCATATCGAGACACAATCATCTTCTGACATAGATGTTCTTATACGTCCGATGACGTTATCTTTATATCAATACCTAATTTACACGTTCCTTTCGCAAGAAGCTCGGCGTCGACGATAATGCGTAATATACGCTTATCTTTGATGCGGTGACGCGTACGTTGAGATAATGTGATTCTCTGGAACAAGAGGCTCAATATCGTTGAGATTGTCATTTAAGTTTAGTGCTTTTACCACGCCTAAAATTGGAGCTTTTAAGCCGCGCCATAAATTTTACGTAGCTGTATAGAATGTCAGTTGTATCGTTTTAATAATTTTCTGTATTTGTTTAGTCGATATCTACACTTAAAATATGTTTTATAAAATATATAAAATGAAAAGTCAATACAATGTAAATATCCGTATTTCTTGTTTGTCCACCGCTATATGAGACCATCAGACTCATTCCAATTTAGTACTTTCACAGATATGAACTTGGCAAATAGGTGAAGTAGAGTTGCGAACCCTGCTCTTACTTATAGTGGTCTAAAGCGTAAAACACACAACACCAACCCTCCCTGTGTTACGAATTTTTTTTATCGGTGTTTGTTCCATACTTGTAACTAACAAGTTGTATATAGCATAAATAAATAAACTTTTCATATTTAGTATGCAATAAAAATTAAAACTTAAAATAAAAGTATAATGTATATTTTCCGCGTAGTGAGTTTTGTTTGAGCAAGTCCTGACGGCCCGAACTTGATGCAGGTCCGCATGACAGCTTGGAACACACAATTATCACGCACGTAGCGCCGCATACTCTACATAAAGCAGTACCAGAGCCATTCACAGAGTTCATTATTGTTTGCGTCAAATTATTTGACTAAATGACATTATACTATGAATGTTGTTCATTAAAGATTCATTTAATATTTCAGAAGCTTCGCATTATATAATTTTCTCTAGTAACAAGCTAATTCTATTTGATATAAATTTTTCTTAGAATATTTGCAGAGAAAAAGTGCGTGTACTAATAAAATTTTATGATTATTACAAAACTATCTACATAATGAGTTCAGCAAAAATATACCAATTAACGTTTAATAATCTAAACAAGAATGTCACGTAGAGCGCAGAGAGGCGGCTAATGACACGCAGTTTCAGGATATTAAGCGTAATGTAACGGACAACAAGGCACGTACCGGCCTCGACACGCCGTTACGCTGACGCAGGCCTTCGACACGCCATTTAATGTGCATAATTGAGCTTGCCCTCCGCTCTCCGCCCTTCAGTTTTTACGTCGCCTAAGGATCGCACAAATCATTTGTCATTGTTAAATAATATTTATACAATTTGATTTAATACCATTACTTATGAAGGCGGTTGTAAGATCCTACTGGCCTCGGTGAAATATTAAAATATATTTATAAGATTAAAAAATACATGTAAATATTTATTGATATATCATTTCTCTTCAAGAAACATAAAAAAAGAGCAAACAAGCAAACATTGTCAAGCTTAACGACGAAACGCAACTTCACGGCCGGAGTAATGGCTCGACGGCTCGAGTGACGAGTGGAGTAATAGTTCTCAATTGAGTAATCACGACGATCGTAGGTCAAGTATCGGAAAGCGAGCACAGTTCTGAGATAATAGCGAAAACTATACTAACATCAGTCAAGATTGAAGGTAGTCGATACAATGACTTATATATATATAAAGTTATACTTAGTTCAGCTTTAATTTACCTGAGTATTATGTTATTTTTTTTTTTCCCCACGGTGGCTGCCCCGTTTTGTCTCCCCTGCGGTGTGCTAGACCGGGACCTGTCCCGGCCGTGTCGGAAGCATCGTATCTTTTTTAGATAACCTCATTTATGATTTTGTCTTTAAAATAAACTTCGAGACTCACTGGATGAAGACTTTTGTCTTCAGGTGAAGTAGATGTGACGCAGCTTGCCAAACATGTATATGCTTTAGCGTATAGCTTATGTTTGTATAATTTATTATATTTGTAAATCTAGTCGTCGTAGTATGTAGTCTAGTATATTAATAGTCAATAATCTATTTCAGAAATCATTTCATCATTTATTTGTTATAGTTTAATTCGCGCGCGTGGAAATGTTTATACTGAAAATGTTTTTGTTTCCTTGGTCTAGTTAACCAAAGTTCGACAGTTGATTGCTATTATATAGACAATGTATTACAAGTGTTCAATAGTGATACATCACTAAATACTCTTTATGTCGTACGAGAGCTTACCACGAAATTATTTATTTTAATATTTTTTTAAACAAATATTAAAGTTATAGTAATAGACCAGCTCTAGCTCGGCCTATTGAGATTTCATATATCTAGTCTATATTTAAGTTTCCAAGTCATTAGAAAATGTGATAGTAAGAAATCTACTTTCATTCTAATTGTAATGTAAGCTGCGACGCGACGACGACACGCGCGTGCGGGGATCGAGATGCGGTATTCATTTTAGAAAATATTCTTATGGACCTAATGCTCTATATCCGTTTGTGGTTTCCGTCGCTTAGCGCACCGCTATGTCATTGACGAATATATTAAATAATGCGCGTACGTGTATAGTACAAAATTTGGAGTATAATTGCTACAACGTTACCGCTTTAAGTCAGAATGATTTACTCTATGTTCTTATCTGATAAACTAAATCGACTTAGAGGTGTAATCTATCTTAAAAACTTCAAAAATATGTCTATGATGATTATAAAAATGTAGAGCATAAAATAATACGTGACTCAGTAAGCTTTAGGTTACTTTAGTGCGAGAAATAAATTCATAGGAGCTAAAGCTAGTCTCGAATTTGGCAGAATTTGGCGCGTGACATATGACCGGAGGATAGATCGCTGCAAATGGCCGTTTAATCCACACAGAATCTTTTTCTTCGTCGTTGCCTTCGTCCCATTCTTCAAAGTTGGGATTACAGGCACCTCGCCTGTAGAACAGTCTAATTTATGGTGTGCGTTAGAGTTATTATATATTTGCAAATAAAACAAATCTTCATTTTATGTAAGTATTATTTGTATGTTATTTTAGTGTACCATACATTGAAATGTAATACTTATAGGATCACTTTGTTGTCCGTCGGTCTGTCTGTTCGAAAATTGAAAACTAATAAGAAGAAAAAGTATTTAAAGCTTAATATATAATGAGTACATACGTAAATTTAACATTGGTAAGTTTTATAAATTGTACGTAGCGCAATTACTATAGAAGCACATATGATGAGCCTAAAGTGGAAAGACTAAATAAGGAACCAAATACACAAGGATCTGAGATTCTCCTCATATTGACTTTCAATGTAACCCATCAACTTTGGAGATAATAAACAAAAACCATCAAAAATCAACCATCTAAATCAGCACCAGGTCCTGATGGTATCCTTATATAAATATAATAAAATTTTTTATGTGGCAAGACGAGAACAATTAGTATAAAGTGAACGCAATGAGCTTAGAAATACAAAACGAGTGGCTAACTATAAGAAAATTCTGTATCCCTTTAGTTTTAAAATAGCACACCCTAATTCATGACCATCCATCCAGAACTGTTAAAATTTTATCAAAATGCATTCCAAATTACTTCAAGATCAAAGTAATTTAGTAAAATGGGGGGAAGCTACCGATAAATCTTGCTATATCTGGAAGGAGGTACTAAGAACAGCTAAGCATATGCTGATGGGGTGTAGAGTAGTCTTAGATAGTGGTCAATAATACTAGAAATCATAAGTAAAGCAGTTAGTCTTTTCGTAGCAAAAGTGCAGAGGAACATAACAACCACTAAATGATCAGAAGAGATTGTGAAAGAAGGCTCTTATAAAAATTCCACACACAAGCCTTTTTCAATTTTAGAACCAGCTCCTGATTGAACCCTTATAATGGACACGTATGAGAAACAGCATAAAATTCCTGTGGATATTGTTGTTTCGTTATCCAGACTGGATATTTTTCTTTAATTTCAAAGTATAGAACACGTATTACTGGTAGAACTTACAGTTCCGTAAGAAACAAATATCCCAGAGAATCATAACGTCAAACTTAACAAGTACTTCGAACGTACTAACGAACTGACCAGGAATACGTTTAGAATGAATTTGTATGCGGTGGAAGTAGGAGCGAGAGGTAACAGCGAAATCTGTCTATAGTTTGCTAAAGATCTCGGCCTGTCTCATACTATTACCAATTTATTTCCAGAACGTACTTCAAAGGTGGCACTAGGAGGAATAATCTTGGATTTGATTAAAGAGTGGAGCTTAAACAGTGGAGGTGAACACAATGTATTATAAAGGTTTCAAGGGCAAACTTACACTTGGGTAGGCGCTGCTGATAGCTCCTCTTTTTACAACGCGATGGGCGTGCGGGCCCGGCACCCGCACGGAGATCTATGGAATGATGAATAGTTTCTTCTCTCAAAAGCTCAAAGTTAATATTAAAGCTTTAATTACAATATATTTATAGAAAGCGCAGATTATGAATATGTCTCTTACAGTAATATACGTCTCGATCCGAAGAGGAACTAAGAAGATAACATTAATTATAATCAAACATTGCCTCTGTTTGATAGAACCGTTTAATTTTTGATTAAATCATCAAATGAATATCTGATTATGTACAAATAGAACTGTGATTGACGCCGTCTCAGTGCAGTTGCAAAATATGTATCTTCATTAGGCGAATTTGTTCGATAAGACGAGCGCGGCTTTTGGTTTTGTTACACCGCGTAATGTCTTTATAATGGACGAAAAGTGAGTGTTTCCAACTCGTTCGTGTAATGTCTCCCGGACCGCGGACTGCAGCCCGAGTCCTTGAACCGTGAGCCCTGAGTCCGCGATTATTGCCTTTATTCACCTGCGTATTAAGCGACGACGAAACTGGTATTCACGAACACTACTACACTGCAAATGGCTTTGCACATTGTGTTATATATATTAATACCGTTACTTTGGTCTCAGGGTTCTTATTTAGGTTTATTATTACATATAGCTTTAAGTATGTTTTAAACTGTTTCATATTGTTCCATGATTTACGTCAAGTCAAGTTTCGAAAACATTTTGTTAATACAATTTATTCATATATATTTTTCGATTCAATCGGCAATGAAAATATTTTTTAAATATGTATAATTTGATATATAAGAGAAATGTGGATAATATTGTTCTATGAAATTAATTTAGTAGAACATATTCAATATATTGGCTGACACAGAAAGGCGCCACATGCCCCGTGACGGCTCACGACGGCCGCACGGTGAGGCAGTGATTTATCGATCACAACAGATGTTGAACTTCCTACAAAAAACGTACAGTATTATATTAATATCTACATCGAGAGACGCGTATATTTCGGTTCGCGGTATCAGCGAGTAATTTATTGACTTCCCCTCATACACGTACCGCACCCGCACGTACTGTAGGACTAACAGCAAAAGTTCTAGTAAGTAGTTGCCTTGATCAGTCAATGTAGTAAGATTTTCATTTTGATTATTTTTCGTAGGCTTGTATGAAACGCACGCACGCGACACGTTATGTATTTTATATTATATTGAAATATTACCTGCCACTTATAAAGGTATATTTTATTATATATTCTTAATTTATTTAAAATTTATACAAATTAAAAAAGCTTTTTTGAAACAAAAGTAGCTATCAATAAGTTATTAAAATGAAATTTAAACTTTTAAGCAAATTTTACATAATTAATTTGGTACTAATATATTTACACTGTGCGACTTTTGCTTTTAATTTTTTTTACCTTTTTTTGTTATCAGTGATAGGTTTAGGCTAGGCTAGGTTTCTCAATCTGTTACTAACTATTCCACCGCCTTGGATGTTCCACCATATTGGATTTACAATAATGTCACATTATTTTCCAAGTTAAGTCACTCTCAACACGCCCTTTCATTTGATAATAGGTATCAAAGAAATAAAAAAAAAAAAAAAAATTGTAGAAGCTTTCAATAAATAGTTTCACGCTGTGTCACGCATATAGCACAGGGTAGGCGGGGGCACCTAGTGTTAGGACACTCCGTTCCCCAGTTAACGTCCAATTTTCTAGACATTGCGTGTTGTGTAGCGGAACTCCATATTCCGCTTTGTCTCGTAACTAGAGCGAGGAAAATAAAACAGTTCATTCCCTCGAATGGGAATCGAATCCACAACTGTCGTGTTTCAATCAGTTGCTGCGCCACAAAGGTCTCAAAATTTATTATAAAATTTAAATATAATTCTTAATATAAGACACAATACGTATGTATGTAAAATATATGTGCCAGATACTTACTTGACAAAGTCAAATCTTGAAAAATAATTCCAGATCGGATGTCATGCGTCAGTCAGATATATCGAGGACCTGTTACATCGGCTCGTACACTTCAGTAGGAGTTGGCAACATATAGTGTATATAGAGTAGTATTGTACAATAGTTAGTTTACGTTTGGCGTCTATCCGCTTTATGCGCCTCGTAACGGAAATCGTAAAGCTTAATGAACTCCATTTCAATACGAAGCTATCGCCTCTTTTATATTGTACGTACTTGTTGTGTCATTTATTTTTTGTATGAAGAGTTTCCGCAATTTACTTCAGCAAATATAATTACATTACGATCGTTACCGACAAAGATACCGCACCGCGCCCGCACTCGCGTCTACAGCTTGTAATTTACTCAAACATTATAAATGAATTAAGAAAGTTTACTCGTATATATGCGTATAAGGTAAACTTTGTAGCTTATTGACGAACTCATTATCCATTAAGTAGTTTTACGCATCGCAGTTACAAAAAATATCAATTTAAGAGAAAAAGTTGTTTTAAATCATAGCGTCGTAAATATTAGCGAGAGCAATACAAGTCGTACAATAAACGACTCGGGTCTCCATCTCTCACGGAGTTGCTCTAACGACCCAGATGGTCAGCGCTGAGCCATTATGAGCAAGTATCATTTTCGGTAACATATTTTTATTAGATACATAAGCCGACCTCTATGGCAGGTTATAAAAATATATCTTTATTATTTTTCATAAAATATTTGATGTCTATTTTAGCATATACAGTTGAACATATGTAAATAAAAGCAGACAAAGACAGAGTAAGCACGTGTAATACAATAACTAGCGTGATAGGTACTTGATGGGTACTCGTATGAGATATATACCTAACGGTAGGTGATAAAAAAATACTAAAAACAATACAAAATCTGAGCCTCAAATATTAGAAAATGTTCGAAATTGGCTTTTTATTTATTTAACCAAAGTTTATCAATCTAAAATAAGACCAGTTTTACTTACAATTATTATTATAAACGCACACCTCCGGAAGTTGACAAATGTCCTACAAATTTAATAGTTATGTTTAATAAGATTGGCATTTCAATCACTCGCTCATGTTTGATGTACCTGTGTGTCGATGTACGAGAGGAGCATTAGGTCGAGGCGCGAGGTCGGCAGCCGGCAGTCGGCAGTCGGTGGTCGCGAGGAGTGACGCGGAAGTGTCGCATTGGCGCGCTGATTTCCTCTGGGGCGAGCGTGTGACGCCGGCCCGGCCCGCCACCGACACACTACACACACTCTACACTGTACCACTATTTGTCAAGTACACTAAATTGTACACATTAAGTCACTATATATTAAGGTGAAATTATTTACGTTGTGTTGTCGCTTAGGACATTTTATAATAGACTTTATTATGTTTTTGTTTCTGTAATTATTCACTTCGTGTCAAAAACAGTTCTTCACAATACTTTATATGATGGAGTCAGTATTTTTAACACATTATCATTAATTTATTTTTGGTGTTATATTACGTACATTACGGACTCATGGTCGATACGTTTTCTTAGCTAGTATATTGGTTTCTTATTATTTTTTATGAATATTATAAATATTTTTTATATGTTATGTTAATTCAAGTAATGTTTGGGTTTTCTAATTCAATAAAAGCAACTTTGAATGCCTTAATAAAGTCACAAACCTCCTGCTCTATGAAAACTTATAAGCACGAACTACAATTTCTAATCTTGTTATTCGGAATTCGAGCTTGAAAAACGTGACCTAAATCGTAGTCGAGACAAGCGGCCAGTTCGGCACTTGGCGGTGGCATATTGATGCTCTGTGCGTGATTGCTGCAGCAGAGCCGGAGCTCGGGATCGTTATCCTGCCGCAAACGTCAAACTGTACGTTACAGGGTGCGGTGTACGTGTACGGAGCACGTGACGGACGACACACGATATACTCGTGTTACCTGAGATCTGAATAAAATTGCAATAAAATACAACTGCTCTATATATATTTGTATAAGCCGTAATACCATTGAAAAGGTAAATATAAAAAAGCTATAAAGTTGACATATAAACATTGACATTGATACATAAAAAATGATTTTTATTGTAACAAAATGGAGGACGCTGTCGAGGTTCTGTAGAGGTCGTGTCTGACCGCTGGCTATACTTCACCTATATTGTAGGTGTAACTTCCACTTGGGAAGAGCTTATATCAACAACAGACCGGAAAAATAGCCTCCCCGTCGAGATTCCCAATCTCACACGCAATATTATAAAATGGGCGGAAAATGGAGAATTGATTGATGATATCACTAGACACTGTCTGCGTTTACCGCAACATACTCGTACGGTTGATACGTGGAGATAAAAAAGGTTTTTTAGAAATATAATACGGTCATATAACTGTAAATATAGCTCTTTGCAATAACACTTGTTTTGAGAAACTTTACTCCAAATACTTAATATTTTTATACTTTCTTCATAAAAAGTTACCTCTCCTGTAGATGCGGGGTGATTAAGGCAGACACTCGCCACAATCTTACGGCACTGGCTCGTTAAGGCGCACCCCGTCCTCCACGCGCTCGTCTACTTTACATTTCTTACGGCACTAATCTCGCCTCATCGCGTCACGTTGTTTTTTTTGACACAAAATTCATCTCAACAACGGAAAGCCAGGAATTAATGTCGACCTCCAAAATACGTTTTAAATTTTACTTCCAACATTATTTAAACGAGTTTTCCTGTATACTTTCCCTCGTCGCTCGCAGCGCGGCGACCAATTAAGAATTTGTATACTAATAAAAGGTATTTGTTAATCATTGGAAAATGCTTTTTGTGAGCTTTTATAATGTTTTTTTTTGCAAAATTGAACTCCACTTTACCTGGAAAATAAGGAAAAATGTTCGCACGATATATTTAATTTATTGAATTCCTTTTATGTAATTGGAACACGGTTCTATTTAAGAAGTCATTAATGTTCAGATTGATTTTCTAAAGAGGCGAAACATAGCTTTACTACTTTGGTGCTTATTCCTTACATACTTATGCTTATTATAATTACTCATACAAAGGTAATATTTTGTTCTAATTTAGTACTAAGTTCCGTTCTTTATTTAACGTCGATTTTAGAGGCTTCGTCTAATGTCCGACGGGAAGAAACGGCGAATAAAATATTAATGATAATGGAATAATACTCGTTACTACTAGTTACATTACACAATCTAATTGAAGACATGATACGAGTATGTATGTATTATGTACTATTACTATCGCATGACCTAACACATTACGTAATCTGGGAAGGCGCTTACTAAAAACCTTACGAATTACTTCAAAAGTAATCCATCTGTTAAAATCAAACGGACCTTAGAACGCTATATTATGCGTATATATAAAAAAATATTAATTAATTCTCGCCCTCATTACCATACCGGAGTACCGGACACTCTCCCAGAGACATGCAGACCACAGTACGCGATAGATCTCCTGTTTTTAAATATGTTAATTATAATACATTTAAAGAAAGCATTAGCATCTAACTGCATGAGCAACTATAGACGTGTGAGATACGAGTATGATGTCGCCAGGTTGTTAAAACTCAGTATTAATTATTATCGGCATGTTCATAGAGCTAATGTTACAGATAGATGTAATGTGATGTGTAAAATATTTAGTTAATTACATCCAAATATTTGACATACTTGCTGTACATGTGCGCTACAACCGGCGCGGCGCGAGTACGGGGCCCGGACTTCTTACTTACTACAGCACTTGCTTCGCTGGAGACTGCCTCGGGATATAGTAGAAGCCAATTAGTTCAGATTATCTACCGTTAAAGTACTCACAATCAGTTTAAGTATTCATGTGCTTAGCGTCGATACAGTTACTATTAGTTTCCTTAAACATATGCTTTTTTCTCTGGAAACTAACTTCACCGTCCATTACGAGAACGTGTATGTAAATATTTATAGTGTGCTTATATAAACAGTAGTTTATTGCTTTTTAATGTGAGCCTTGTTATATCTAAAATATTTCAGTCTTCAAAAAGTAGAGTGATAGATCACTATGTTTTCTAAAAAAAAAAACGAAAATTATATCTATTTTTTTATTTAATTGTTTCATTAGACAAGTTCAATATGAAGTTTCAATTTGTATAAAGCATTTGCAAGTGTCATATTCCTGTCGTCTGTAGTTTGCGGCGGGCGTTGATGAGTCGACGAGTCAGCAGATCGCGACATTACCTTATATGTTATGTATAACTTATGACGAATATGACGATCGGTTATTCGCTTCAGAGGGGATTCGAGTGTAGGCTCTTAATATGGCGTCAGACAATCGTTATGTTATGATTCATCCTGATATATGTATATATATATATATATATATATATATATATATATATATATATATATATATATATATATATTAATATATATATTATAGGTTATTTTCATATATATATATATATATAGGTTATTTCAGACAGAAACAGCATAGAGCTAAGATACCGCTCTCAACTTTGAACATTGCTTACTGAGTGGCGGAACTCAACGCCGCGCTTTATCTACCAGGGCAGGGTATTGAACATAATTCATTCCCTCTAGTGGGAGTCGAGATGAAGATTGTGTACCTTCACGTCCACAGTCACGTTGTTCCTAAATAATAATGAGTACAGATAAGTCAACGTTACCAAAATAATGAAGTACAATTTTTCAACGACTCCCTAATGATGTTTGTCGAATAATTACAATATCTCGATTAAGACGACTCGATGAGGGCTATCCGTCGTCACAGAGCGCATTACAGGCGCCTTGCCCTCCGTCTCCGTGAGTGCAGCTCCGTCTGTCGATGCCGCCGTTACTTTTAATTACGCCACAACGATCGCCACCTGTCGTTAATACTCGTACTAGAAACATTAAAACTTATATACTCTTATAAATGAGCTGTTGATTATATTAATGATAGAAAAATGTCTTTCACGTGTCCGTTACTAGCTGCAGTCATTACTACCTAGTGAATGATGTGTTAATTAATGTAGTACAAATGTTAGGAAACTTAATTATACGTTATGACGTTAATATATTTTTTAGCTCGTTTTCGAGACATTACCTTAAATAACGACTTCAATAAGTTATTATCATATAGCTTTTGTCTAAAACTCCAGAGACAACCTATATTGTAATGTCCCAAGGATTGAGCCCTCTGGTGATTTCAATATAAGTTATGACACAAAAATCCACTATGTGGCCACTAAACTTGCACCACACTAATGAAGTGCGTGAGTAAGTCATAAAACTTTTGACATTTAAATCATTTATATTTTAAAATAATGTTGCTGTTGTTATAGTAAACCATTAAGCATATTTTGATTCAATTGGGATTTATGGACTTTAGAAATATATATATATATATATATATATATATATATATATATATATATATATATATATATATATATATATATATATATATATATATATATATATATATATATATATACGATAATGTTGATCAAAATCACACATTTTTGACCGTTTAAAACTGAATATTGGAATCGACGGCTCTATATATTGCAATAGCATAGAATCAAAAAACAATAAGTAGAAGCTGCACCATTTAAATACAATAACAACTTAAATACAGTTAAGTTACTTAAACGAAGTAAGCCTTAAATGAGAGTTTATTTAATATAAAAATATCTTTGTAAATTTAAAAATAATATAAGCCAACTTGGCCAGTATGTTATAAAAGCTCCGAACACTTTGCAGTAATATAGAGAAAGGTATTCAAGCATAAAATTCATCGTATTCGCTGCGGTGACCCGCCACTTGGTCGCTCACGACGCATATTAGAAATGCCGAAAACTTTTAATGAACCGCCATTTATCTCCACCAAGTCAATATTTTCATGTAAATTCGGCTAAATAATGAACTTGATAATGTCTTCTAAAAGTTTTACATTTATAGTTGCTGGTCTGTGTATTGTATGGACTATCCATACAATTTTACATGACGATGATCACCTCTAATGATCATATCTTTGGGTTAGAATTTTAATATAATTTGTACCTAACATACATATTTAGATAAATATTTAAATTAATGTTATATTTAGTACAACATTGAAGTTAGTAGACATTAAATTTCTATTTTAATACTAAGTATAGAATGATCATCTAACCAAACAATTAACCTTAATAACTCTATTAGAGTAGACATGTATGTATATGGATTGTAGTTTAAGCGAGGCACATTTTGTTTTAAAGTAAATAACCTAAATGTAGCCGACATGAAGTAATAAAGTTTCTGCGAGAACATTCCGTTGAGCCGGATAAAGAGCCATATATTAAATATTTGGAGGAACACAATACTCAAAGTAAGCTCGAGACAAGAAACTTAAAGTCTGACAACTTAAACAAAGACATTCGTTTTAAAGTAAAGTACGGGGCAAGTTTATTGATGGCAGCAAGTTCTCGTAACACTTAGTATGAAACGTTCTGTTCATTCTGTTCGTTCTGTCAGCCCGCGGTCCGTGTGACCTACATACATACATACATACATACATACATACCTACATACTCGTATCTGGTCACTCTATATTTCTTACTATCTGCTCTACATCTGAAACAGACAAGCAATCGACGCTCAGACAACTGTGTTTTTATATTGTAATGAATAAATCAATTTTTTTTCATTTCAATTTCGCCTTATTTCTTTATTATTCTTAAAACGATTGTCGTATCTTACAAATTCCTGAACTAAACAATAACGAATGTCCGTCTCGTGTAACTATTTAATAAGATCTTCAGTTAAACTTGACTTGATTTTAATAGATAGAAGGGGATTTATAATGTAACGTAAATCTTTCTCTAACATTCCACTCATGGAACTGGTGGTGACTTTTAAGGGGACACAACATCATCAATCCTATTGTAAAGAGGGTTCTTAACTGGTATCTATAGGCACGGTGTGCCAGCAGAGGCGGCGGAGGTGGCGGAGGCGGCGGAGGCGGCGGCGCACACCAATAAACGAAATGAAAGCAATTAAGCCCCTTGCGACTACTTCGCGCTGTAGCGACACTGCCGAATGGTGAAAAGTGTGATAAGACTGCTAATTGAATTGTACTCACACAACTACACATAAATAGTATAACAAAACATCGTCCTTTTTGATTCGTATATTTAAAAAAAAACACAAAATATATTCGTCGAGGTCAAGGTGTACATATATCGTATGTATTATTATAGTCTATCGCAAGGCGGAAATCTTAATCTACACGGAGCTATGCGAGCGCGCGCCGGCCTGCCATGTTATTTTGAATGCTGGTGTGTATATTTGAATATGATAACAGAACAAACACGGTCACTGTGACAGTTTGCCTTTTCCACGAGAAACTACGCCGAGACGAGTTGTACAAAAATGTTAAGAGCTTCACTTCACAAGCACAGCATTGTTTCCATAAATGGTCTTAATGACATGTCACATGGCTTATAATCGAAATAAATTATTCATAACTTTCCATTTCATGTAAACTCTCGTCAAAGGTTGCATTCATATTCATTTACGCGTTATATAAATATAAAATATGTAAAGAAGTTCAGACATCTTCTATATATATATATATATATATATATATATATATATATATATATATATATATATATATATATATATATATATATATATATATATATATATATATATATATATATATATATATATATATATATATATATATATATATATATATATATATATATATATATATATATATATATATATATATATATATATATATATATATATATATATATATATATATATATATATATATATATATATATATATATATATATATATATATATATATATATATATATATATATATATATATATATATATATATATATATATATATATATATATATATATATATATATATATATATATATATATATATATATATATATATATATATATATATATATATATATATATATATATATATATATATATATATATATATATATATATATATATCTCTTCTTCATCTAGGCATTAGTCCCGGCTTTTGCCAGGGTCTGCCTTCCGACTGAGCCTACTCCACTTTGCACGGTCTTTAACATCCTCAGTGGATAATTTATTGGCTCTCATGTCTTGTGTCACGACATCCAGACATGTCAAGGCACTTCCTTCCGACATAGTTCTCAGATCGGCGCATAACATGGCCATACCATCTCAGGCGACGCTCTTGGAGCTTATCCACTACGTCACGGACCCCAAGACTACCTCGAATGAATGTGTTGCGTATGCGGTCGGACCGCGTCACGCCACACATCCATCTCAGCATCTTCATCTCCGTGACGTGAAGCTCCTGAGTGTGCCGAGATAATGTTGGCCAACATTCGCTGCCGTATATAAGAACAGGTCGGATAATGCTCTTGTATATCAGTCCCTTGAGCTTGGGCGGTATTCTGCCATCGCAGACCACACCAGTGACCTCCCGCCATTTGGCCCAGGCAGCGTTTATACGGGCATGGATGTCGTGGCCGATGCCTCCAGACTCATGCATAACGGCTCCAAGGTACCTGAACTTCTCTGACTTAACGGCTGGCTCAGGCCCGATATGGATGGTGCTCGAGTCCGGGTTCCCGCAAGCCATGTACTCGGTCTTCGACACATTCAGTTTGAGACCACCGTTCTCAAGCGCACCCTTCCAGGCGTTCACTTTACGCTCCAGCATCAGTCGGTTCTCATCGATGAGTACTATGTCATCGGCATACATCATCAGCCACGGAGGCTGGCATTGGATGTTAGCCGAGACAGTATCCAGCACTACATTGAATAAGAACGGACTAAGAGCTGATCCCTGGTGAACCCCTACTGTAATCGGGAAGGGCTTGGTGTCGCCAACAGCGGTCCTAACCACTGAAGCGGAGTCGTTGTACATATCTCTGATAACCTCAATATAGGCTTCAGGGATCCCCTTGGATCGCAATGCCCACCAGATACACTGACGTGGCACACAGTCAAAGGCCTTCTGCAGGTCCAAAAAGGCCACATGCAGAGCTCTCCTTTTTTCCCTGTAAGCCTCCATCAAAGTTCTGAGGGCAAAAATGGCATCCATAGTGCCTGATCCTGGTTGAAACCCATACTGAGACTCAGAGACAGTACATTCTTGGCGGAGCCTGAGGCCGATCATGCGCTCGAAGAGCTTCATGGTGTGGCTCATAATCTTAATGCCCCTATAACTACCGCAATCTTGAACACTGCCCCTTCCTTTGTAAATAGGGATAATAAAGCTCTGCCGCCACTGATGTGGCATCTTTCCAGTATTCAAGATACGGTTAAACAGGTCAGTAAGTATAAGCACACCAAGAGAGCCCAACGATTTCCACGCTTCGATTGGGATGTCGTCAGGTCCTACCGCTTTTCCGTTCTTCATGCGTCGAAGACAATTACGAGTTTCGTCACGGGTTATTGGAGCAACAAGTCCGAGGTTAGGAGATAGTTCAGGAGGAAGACTACAAGACTGCTGAGTGTTCAGCAGCTCCTTAAAGTAGCTTCTCCATCTCTCCTTCACAGAGGCATGACTACAAAGCAACGTGCCCCGAGAATCTCTGACGCAAAGACATTTTGTAATATCCTGCGTCACTTTATCTCGAGCACGAGCCAGTTTGTATATGAGCTTCTGCCCCTCCACAGTTTCAAGTTTATCGTACAATGGCGACAAACTTTCTCTGCGGGCTCTGGCTACAGCTCTTTTGCTGGCCCGTTTCGCTGCAATGTACTCCAGTCTGTCTTCAGGAGAGTTGGAATGCTGCCACTCTTTAAACGCAGCCTTCTTTTCCTGAATCACCCCCTGCACCTGGTCATTCCACCACCATGTCTCCCTGTCGATGACACGTCCACCCTTAGTAACACCAAGAACTCGCTTGCCCGCCGCAATGATTGCTGAATGAGCTCGATCCCATGCAGTCTGAGCGGTCTCGGTGTTAGTCAGTAGATTCTGACTCTCCACCTCCGCCAAGAAGTCGGTCTGCATCGGCCCATTCAACAACCACCACTTAAGTCTAGGCTTGCGTTTCTCGGCTACTTTCTTTTTCGGGGTAACATTATAGTCCATGACAAGGAGGCGATGTTGGGCCGTCAGGCTTTCGCCGGGAATGACCTTACAGTTGGTCACCCTGCCTGTATGACACCGTCTAGTCAGCAAATAATCAATTTGAGTTGAGTGGGACCCGTTCTTATACGTTATAAGGTGCTGAGGTTTCTTCTGGAAGAAAGTGTTCACGATGGCCAGATCAGACGCAATGCAGGTTCTTAGAATATTTTCTCCCTCTGCATTGCGAAGACCATATCCAAAACCCCCGTGAACACGTTCATACACCTCAGCGACCCTACCCACGTGACCGTTCAAGTCCCCCCCAACTAAGATTGCTTCGGTAGACGGTATAGCGAGTAGGACCTCTTCACACTGCTCCCAGAAAGTCTCCTTTTCAGCCGCGCTACAACCCGCCTGGTGAGCATAAGCACTGATTAAGTTTGTGATTACGCCCTCGATCAGTACCTTTACCCGCATCAAGCGGTCGCAGCGACGGTCAACTTCAAGAAGCCCATTCTGAAGCTCTTCAGAAAGCGCTACCGCTACACCGTTTTTGCCCGTAGGTGACCCAGTGTATATAAGGCGGTAACCCTGCCCGATGTTACGAGACTTATTGCCCTTCCAGCGAGTTTCCTGAATGAAAGCACACTGGACCCGACGTCTCCTGAGTACATCTGCGAGTTCTCTGCATCGTCCGGTTAGAGAGCCAATATTCCATGTTGCAAAGCGGAGTTTCCGTCTGGGTACTGACGTCGTTAGCCGTGCCCGTACTTGACACGGTAGCCCTTGCCCACTTATCGCAGGTGTAGGGCGATGTGCCTGCGCGTCGTTTAACGGCGACGCCCTAACCATACCCAGCTTTTTTCTAAATCGTTCCATTTTAGTGGCGAAGTGGTTTTGGTGGAGCGATTGCCATCTGACCTCCAAACCCATTACTGGGAGAAACCAAGCAACCAAATATATATATATATATATATATATATATATATATATATATATATATATATATATATATATATATATATATATATATATATATATATATATATATATATATATATATATATATATATATATATATATATATACATATATATATATATATATATATATATATACATATATATATATATAATATATATATATATATATATATATATATATATATATATATATATATATATATATATATATATATATATATATATATATGTTGTTGTTGTATATGTACTAGTGTATCTAACATTGTAATTTGTCAACTTAGTACGTAGATATATTTTTTTACTTATAAGTAAGCAATAATTAAAATAAAATAAACCGTAAAAGTATTTTACCCTTTTTATTTTTTATGTTTTCTTTATATTAAAAACATTTCTTTATAACTTTAGAAAGTTTAGTAGAATATTTAGAAATGAATAAAAATGATACCCGACTACAGCGCTGACGTTGTTAGCCTAGTTGCACGACCCGCCAGTACATTACGATCACTTTTATTATAAGGGCACAGAGTGAACATCGCAGTGGAGGGGATAGTGCACCCTTTAAGCTTGTGATTCAGTTCCTGGAACCAATTTAAATTATAATTCATTTGTATTACTATTCTGCAACGAGATGGTGTTCGTGGACAGAACTATAGTACACATACAATAAAAATATACATGGAACATTTGTACATGGGAAAATCTGTTATTGAGGCCATTCATCAATATGATGGAACCAAAAATAATGATTTTGTAATGTTTGTCTGTTTGTCTGTGCGTTTGTGCACGCTTATATCATAAGTGTATTAATATTTATTTTTATTTCCATCGGTCTCAAGTATCAATTATTATTAAAAAGTTATATCAAAGTACATGTTAGATAAAATTGCGGTAATCTGATTTGAAAAAGAATGCGCTATGAAACGTAAACTTTATTGAATAAAATAGTAACAAAAGCACGGGATGTGTTTTATCAAACATTGAATCCATGGTGGGTCACTAGTAGTACCGGGACAAATCATAATTTTAACGAATTCTTTTATTTAATTTACCAAAATTTCATATTCAGACGAAGTTGAAGGCGTTGTTAGTATGTTAATAAAGTTTCACATGTCTACTAGAAATATATGACATTGACAAATCAAATCACAAATCGAGGAATAAACTTAAAATAGATTTAAATGTATAGATTTATTTCTACATTTGATAAATAACGGCTTTTGTGCTCTTATGAGTACAAAGAGTTTAAATATATTATAAAGCAAGTTATAAATTGTAAGACATTTGTATAACACAAAAAAAGTAATATCTATTTCAGACAACTTATATTTTTTATTATCATGTTTCAACAAGTTTTCTCTGAAGTAAGGCAGAAAGTACATAAATTTGTTAGACTCTTACAAACTCGCCGAGACTGACATCTTCCTGATATAAAACACAGTATAGTATATTTAAGTCTTGTAAGAAATAAGAACCCCGAATTCTATGAACTACAGCTGTGAAAGTTAAACATTACTACGCGAGCTTTGTTTGTTATTATTAAGCTAACAATATATAAAGTTTCTTTTTTTTTATTGAAATTATTTATTTAAATGTAAAATTTATAAGCTAAAAATAAAGTCTCTTAAAAACTATCAACGCTCGTTTGAATAAAGCGAAAGTACGTGTTGAGTTACAAATGGAAAAATTGACATTCTTTTTAAAGCAAATAACAGAATCGATACGTAGAGTAAGTAAGTGTTACATACATTTTAGGCTCGTTTTGGAGGGACGTTTTACGAATGCATTGTTTTACAAACAAAGGCACTTCGTATATGACCCTTTAAAGCAATGAGCTGCGGCGAGTGGAGGAATATGAATAATAATAGACAAGTGGACCGGCCCCGCTTGCTGCCAGACGCCGGTACAAAGCCGCCACTTAGCGCAACTTTATCTATTTACCCTTTAAAACTGCTACGCGCTAAGTTTGATGGATATTATCCGAAAACTGATCGTAAGTTCCGTCTAGAATGTTTGTAATTAAAACTAGAACTCCATTGAAACTTTACAGAATGTGTACATATTGGTAACAACACTTTTCGTCAGTCAGTCACCCGTCACCCATCCCCCACTCCAAGCACAGACAGACAAAGACAGCGAGACAGATAACTACCAAACCGTCTGTCAAACATTATTTATATTTGAAACTCTATCTAAGTATTTTAATTAAATATATTAATTTTGAAATGAAACTTGCTTTATTTGCGTTGCAATATCAGCCATGAATATAATTACAAAATTAAATCGTGTCAGGCTTATTTCAAACGTTATACATTTTGAGTGACATTTGAAATAATAAATATCCGGAGCCGTAAGTTGTTTGACACGCCGAAACTCGGGATTAAAAAAGCTGTACATCTGCATACATATTACATAAGTTAATTAAAGCTCTTTTCGTAGTGTATTGTAGCCGTCACGTCGACCGCGCGTCGTTTAAATGAAAAACACAATTTGCACAAATTATTTATGTAAATAAAATAAAAACTTCGTAAAGCGCTGAAGCTACAATTAACTTGCCTATTAGCAGGTATGTAAGTGTCGGCGGTACTCGGCGGTCAGGATAGACCCTGGACACTGTATAAAGTTTTATTATACAAGATAGGACGGTGTTATAGTTAATGTCCTCTCATTTGGCATTACACCAACTTGTTGTAATTTCTCCACTTTGTAAATTTCACCCTTGCAAGTTGCATTATGGCTTAAAGTCGGCGAGCAGTCGGCTTGGCAGCCGCTTAGCAGTGCGACACGATTAGCGACGCATTTTGTTTAGGCACAAGCCGACCGCTCTCGCACTACACTCTATTTACTCGGGGAATTCCGGAAATAGCGTGAGGCGACAGTGGCAGCGGCTGTGGACATTCATCCTTGTATTAACTCATTAGGACTAAGATTACAAGGGAAAGGAAGGGAAAGGCAATTTCTCATTTTGTCGTAGAATGGATCTAGCTTTTCCGCATCAAAAAAACTTGTTTAAATGATTAATGCTGAATAAAGTTTAAAAAATATTTTAAACGGGTCAGCTAACTTTATACGTGCGTTAAAAAGTCTGAAGCTTCAAAAGCTTTAATTTATTACATTGTTTTACGAGACCACCACCGGAGTACTTTAAAAAAGAGCAGATAAAACTTCCTTTCCTAAACTTTGTAGCGCCGAAAGTGTTTGAGTGTGCGTCCCAAAACTATATATATAGACAACTATACATACTTTAAAATGGTACTATAATTAAATATAAATTCATAATCTAATAATTTTTTTATATTGTTCATATTTAAAACTAAAGTAATATGTCATATCAAAAATATTCATAAAAAATATCAATATAGAAGACCATCGTGGCGCGGAGGCATAGTCTCTGCCTCTAAACGCGACGGTATATGGGTTCGATTCCCACTCGGGGAGAATTAATGATTTTCATTTTCTTCGCTTTGGTAACAAGGCAAAAAGCGTGGCGTTGAGTTCCACCACTCAACACGCAATGCCTCGATGGCGGAAAGTGCGGAACGGAGTGTCTTAACACTAGGTTCCTACGGTTCCCTCTGCCTGCCCTGCCATGAGCGGGATACAGCGTGAATCTAATAAAAAAATATATATTTGTAAAACATGCCCTTGAAAATAAAATAGAAAATAATATGGTAATCAGATTGAGGTTCATGAAGCTAATGCTGTGAGATCTATCCCATACAGAGGTGTTTGTCCGCCTCATCCGTATTCCAAATATTAAAACAAATACAGGGCAGGATGGGATAAAACGCAACAAAGTTAATAATTTCTATAATAATAAATAACAAATACGCGATTATAATCCTATGATAACAAAAAATTTAAAAATGCTGGCCTGCAATAAATATAATTAACTTAATATTTCAGTTATATATTATATATTTTGAATGTATTTCATAAAAGTATTTTATTTATAATGAAGGAAATGTTTACTACATACGACCTGTCTACAACTGTCAATCAGTTTGTTATATAAAATATCAATTATTTATTACTACAGTCGTTACAAACATTTATTGATTTATTAAAAAACTTGAAAAAAAAAAAACTAAAAGTAAGTGAACTTATATCAGTTTCTGTTTGAACTTTAGTTAAATGAACTTAACTTAAGCTTTTTCCGTATCAAGTTTTTATCTAATCGTTGTAGTTTCCTTAGTCGTCGTATTGTATACCTTGAGACATGTCCATGACATTTTATTATAAAATAGCTGAGTTTTTACACGATGTTGTTACACTTTAAAATATACAAATTTTATTATTTTATTGAAATAACTTTATCCATGTAGAGGATGCATACAATATTATTTAAAACAATCATTTGTTAAATGCAATGTAAGTATACTAATAAAATTCGCTAAGAAGGCAGTTGTGCAAACATTTTTAGTATATGTTTTGTGGTGTACAAATACAATCTCGTATTAGTAACATTGAGCTAATGCCCAAGCCAAGCCCACATTACCTTCAAGCTATACACTAGAAAAAAGCATACAAATAGTATAATATTAGTTCCTTTATGAGCACATAGTATAGCAGGTATCTAATATCAAGACACTCTGATCATTTCTGCGTTATCCGTCCCAACCCAAGACATTGCGTGTTGAGTGGTGGAGCCATGTGGACGAGTCCACACATATCGGGTCTACAGTCACACGTTGTCCCGCAACTATACGACGCGACGACCTGAATTATAATATCATACCTATTATAATTAAATGTAAGTCAAAGAAATACAGTCGAAATTTCCTTTTGCAAGCTTATATTTAGTTTTAGATTTATGAAAATCAAAATAGTAAAGTTAATAATGTAGAGGTTAAATAATTTGTTCAAAGTAGATTTTTCGTACAATATAAATAAGATCTGTCAGCGGCAAGACAAATGGGAAATCGATTACCAGATATGTTTGCGCGTCAAACACCATCTCAGGGTATTCCCAAACGTGTGCTTACACCAACCGACCGCCCGGCCTCGAGCACCTAGGAACTCTATATAGAGTAAAATCATATAATTCGACATTCTTTTACTATAAAGATACTTAGTAACGGTAATGACTTTGTATTTACCACTATAATAAAGCAAACTAGATTGCCGCCTGACAGTAAGTTATCGATGCTCTACTCGCATTGGGTATTCAGCATAACCCAAGGCGTATTCCCACTGTCTCAAGGTTTATAACTAGCAATATTGTTCTGAACTCATCTCGCTGCTTTAATGTCCGCTTTTATTTTTTGCGATGAAACGAGCGATAAAATGCTTACTTTATGATCTCTAATGCATTTCTTTTGATTCGTCATTACGTGCCGTTAGAAGGCCGTAATTAAACTTCAATACTTTCATAGAACGGTAACTGGGCTGCTTCATCATATCGCTTATACTTTTAAATGAAATGTAGGTAACGTAATAGCTTTATAGTTTTTGTTTATTTCTTCTTTACTTTGAGACTCGCTTCCGTTTATGATTACGACATTCCTTTCATTTAAACTAGTTTTCAATACATAAACTGTTTTTGACAAACGTACTTAGGAGGAAATCACATTCTATACAGTATTTACTACTTATTATTTTACGACTTATTTTAGCTAAATACTTCTTTTTATTCTATTATGTGCAAAATATGCATAACCGTGGTGAGTTTGAGGAGTATAGTTTAAGTCATATTCAAAAACTCATTGGATGTATAAATAACGTTTTCGTTAAGCACACATGGCGGGTCGATCCCAAGGGCACCAAAGGGGTAAAGCAAATAGAATCTTAAAAGCTTACGAAAAACATGGTATCAATTTCGACTGGGTTTTCATTTCGAGTACCTTCTGAAATATATATAAAATAAAACAAGCCTTTATTGCTGCAATAAATTTACATTTTACAAATTTAGACATGGCGATAATTTTTCTCTTCCGCAGCTTGTTCTTCGACAAAGGCCTCCTCTAGGAACCTCCACTTGTCTCTATGTTTTGTTAATCTCATCCATTTTGGACCAGCCACTCGTTTAAATCATCTTTCAGTTATTGATTTAGTCTATTTCCCTGTCTTTTACCAAAATATATACACGCGGTTAAATTTAGGGCTTATTCATCTGGTTAAAGTAGAAAGCGCGCAGATGACGTGCCTTTATTACACACACTAATGGAATAATAACGGACTTTATTCATAATTTCTAAATATATTGCGGGACGACGTATGCAGTCACTTTATGTGATTACTTATTATTATTACTGCTGTTATTTGTTTTAAAATGAGTAGATTTTGATGAAATAAATAAAAAGTCGATTCTCAGCCATAACTAAGAGAACGATTGAATAATGGTAATGTAAATAAAACAGCGTATGATTTGTTCGCGCTACGTAAATGGATATGAATAATGAATATTGTATTTAAGGAGACCTGCACGAATTTTCACGAGTTAGACGTTGCGGTAAGTATTGACTTTTCCCTGACATTGAATTATTTATAGCTCGATCTTCGTATTCTCACAAAACACTCTACATTTATTAAATTGTATTATACGCCTTACAATATTTTAAAGTGGTATTTCTATGAACAATTTTAATATCCTTTCGGAGGTGTAGACTTGAGAAATTCTTAGTATCCAAGATTCAAGTCACATAGTACCTACAATATAGCTAATTAGGGATCTAGTAAGATTACTTTGTTATCCGGCTGTGTGTCTGTATGACTGTCTGTCTATCTGTCTACAATATTTAGTGCTATCATTACATGGTGCTATCAAGCTGAAACTATATCATAAAAATATGTTAAAAATTGGTATTATTAAATATTCAGAAGAAGTCAACGCAATCAAAATATATAAGCGTTTATGCTTAATTTTTTTTGAATTTTGATTGAAAATCGCCGCTTACCTACTGGGCAATTCTCGGGACTTGGGAGGTATTTATATCTCAGAAGAAACGATTACAAACTTATATCTGTAGTTCATTTCACACAAAATAAGTCCATATGAACGCAAATTTAAGTTAGTCGACCCTAAGTCGTACTTCGTTGATCTAGACTTATGAAATATGACAAGAAGTGAGACATTATAGTATAAATAAAGGGACAAATCTGAAAATTGGTCATTTATAAGTTTTAATTTTGAATTAAAATATCAATTTTTATAAGTAAAAAGTATAATTTAAACCCTATAATGAAACTTTTTTTAAATATGGTACTTGTTTTTTTTATAAATACTGGTATTAAAAATAAATCAAAAGAATCTCTGACCGCATTTCTGGTTATTTATTCTACTCATATTTGTGATCGCGAAGCAAGCAATTCATAATTGTAAATGGTAAATTATAAATGAAAGTATAACTAATTCTTTTAGTTTTACTAAAGACATACATACAACAGTGTACTCATTATGTTTTCACTTCAGCTATCGGTCGTCAATTTTTCACTTATTAAATGAATTTTAATATTCCAAATATTTTATTTGCACCCATTTTCACGATTTGATAAATAAAATATTAAATTTATGTTTATTCTTAACTCAAAAAAAAATATTTCAAAACAATTTTCGCCTAACAATAATAAAGTTATTCTTAAAGCTTCTTATTAAATCGAACATTTATTTATTTACAAGCGTATGTTATTGTTTCTTAATAATTTAAAAATTTGTTCTATAAACTTCAATGTAAATGTTCTATAAGCTTCTACAATAAAATAAAGTATCTCTCTTATTGTATAAAAATCATCATAAGGTGATATTATATCGATAGATTCGTTGCATTGATAGTATCGCATAGCTGTTATCCCTGAAGCCACATAACGCCGGTATCGGTAACGTTTTGTCGCTCTACATTTTGCGTTAACTCAATATCGGGAATACGCAGTTCCGGTAAACAAGTGGTTTGTTACACGTAAGGGATCACGTAAGGGTTTCAAATTATTTTCCACGATTTTAACATATCGTTAAGTATAAAATATATAAAAGTCCTATAAACCTCTCTGAAGTAATAATAGTATATATTCATTAATTAATATATAATTGACGACTGTTTAAATCTCACTCTGATCAAAACGATATGTTTTGTAACATACATATTCAGCTTAAGTACACATTAAGCTCGAATCAGTTTCGTAAACACGAGCACACGAGTAAATGGATCAAACAAACTTTTGATAAATAAGTATAAAGGTTTAATACCGCGCCGGTTCTTTTGTAACTTGTGAATAATCCATTTTCGATTAACGACATATTATTTCCATATTTAATGTATTTTAATTTAATCTGCTATGTTGACAACGATGCTCTTGTTAATCAGTCAGAGTAGGTGAGACAAGGTACTCAAGGCCGTACAGTCGTACAGCGTTGAGCCCCGCCACCCGGCAATGTGTATTGAGAAATATATTATCTCCTATTTAGTTGAATACGTAAAATGATTGAAGATAAGAAAACATGTGACCTTTATAAAATTGTTGAATAACATTTGTGTGTGTTCCGGTATGTGAAGTGAAGGTAATGACTTTCCACTGTTGAACTTATCGGTGAAATTGGTGCAAAGTGTGCGGTAGGTAGGTAGGTAGGTAGGTAGGTAGGTAGGTAGGTAGGTAGTTAGATAGGTAGGTGGGTAGGTAGCGTTCGAATGTAACAATGGGTATATTGAGTGGTTTGAGCTACTGACGTGAGTGAGTGTCGCCGTAGTTAGTAGTTATACATCGATACAGATTACAGCCCCATAAGGTAATAAAATGAACTATAAATAAATTACCATACAACATAATTACTCTATAACATTATTGATGTTGTAAAATTATTTAAAAGTACATTTATCAACTATATTATATTACATATATGATACTTTATTCTGTAACACTACTTGTCATTTACAATTTTCGGTTTACGTTTATTACCTACTTAATTGAAATAAAAATAAATTGATTTTTTGGTTATTTTACGAATTATGTTATCTGCAGCAATCGGTAATTTAGTATTGCAATTGATTAACAAGATGCAGAGTCGATTTTGAATATTTCACAAAAATAGAATAAATAGCATAAAATTAAATAGTAAGTACAACATAGCGTGCTCGAGAACGTGGGTTTGGTTAGAGCTGAAAGGTCACGACTACTAACTAATTCACGCGCCTTCCCGCAGCGCGGAATATTCTATACGACCTACCTATAACCTACTGTTTCTGTTCTGCTCTCTTGGCTTACTGCAAATATTTCTTCGTAATTGACCTATTGACCTGTGATTACAACAGTAAGCTTATATTTATTAATTGGACCAGGCGTTAGGAAAGTTTAGTTAACAGGAAAGTAATTACGGTCGGTCTTCTGCCGAAATTAATAAAAAAACTACGTCTGTAGAATTTATTACAGTAATCTGTTAAAGTATTGAGTCATGATCGATATTGCATGAGTTATGTAAAGTTCTGAAATTAAAAAAGTAGTATTAAAAATTGTTTTAACTGATATCGCGTCCAGCAGTCGAGGCTGACACCGCATGATGAAATGATTGATGTCGATATAAAAAACACTTGATAAATGCACGAGATATACAATAAATACACCTACCGTTTATATTTTATAAAGTTAAAAACTTCCATTCATACTTAATAATTGTAATAATTTAAAATATATTTCATTTATCAAAATTAATTTCAACGAACTTGTATTATATTATATTATAGTATATAGATACAACTGTTATTTTAGTAATATTCTGAATAGATTGAATATGCAAATATGCTTCATGTACCGTCACTTGATTTAATAATAAAAGCGTAAAACATCCATATATAATCTAAATATTTAATTTCTTTGCTTGGCTTAGCTTATTTTCTATACATGACATTCTATATCTAACACCAAAGCATTAATTTGTAAGTTGCCTAAATAAGTAAGAAAGCTGCGCCAGTTATTTTGTTTGCATCACCTAGCCTGCTGATTGTAGCTAATGCAACTAAAATAAGAAGTTAATAGATAACGACTAAATGCACTGAAAACAAATAAAATCAATTTTAAATAAATACCCAGTTTGGTTAATACCAACACGAAGAAAAAAAAATATATTTTTATTATTTTTTATTCTGGTGTTTAACATATACTTAAATATTTGAACATATAGTTATATATGTACAGTATAATTTTATTGTTGGCTTAAATTTTTATTTACTCTGCATTTAGCGATCCCTCTTTATTGCACTATAAAATACTCTATCTCTTCAGTGGCGTTATTAAGAGTGTGATATACTCGTATGTGTTGTAGAGTACTAGTTTGCTGTCATAGTACCTAATGTCTAAAGATGTTAAAAAAAGTTAGTATTCGTTCAACATCTATGATAGATATACACGACGGGTTTTCGTGAATTAAATAGTGGAGCAGCAGGCAGACACCCGCAAACATTACTAATGCATATCCTGCGTCGTCGCAGCCATTGTTACTTCAATTACACTAGTTTTATGACCCTCTAGTAAAGTGGGCCTGTTTTATTGTATCATAAAATATTTCTGTTACGAGCCTACCTAGATGTGTTCTTTGTAAAAGTACTTCATATTGGGATAAAAGTAATGAAGAAATTCTACGACCTTCGTTTTTTTTAAACTCGTCTCACAAAGATCGTACTAGTTTTTAATGATACAATCTTCTTAATGATTGTAGAGATATGACCTATGACCTCTTTATTTGCATAGTACGTAAAATATTTTTACATTAAAAAAAAGTAAAAGTTAATATTGGTAAATTCAGAAGCAATTATCGTAAACACAGTGGACGCGTCGCACGCATAGCGGCGAGCGCGGCGGGGCGCGTCTCCGCCTGTGGCCGCAAGCTACACGGTGTTATTTGGTTTCTTCACAATTATTTATAATTTAGCTTTCGATATATAATATAGACGTTTGTTCGTACAAGATTATATTAGTTTGATTTATAATGTAAATAACAACTGTTTTTGAATCGTAATAAATAATATAAATTCTAAGATTTAATAAAATATACAAAATGTTGTCGACTGTACTACAATAAATATAAATTTGCAGATAAATATTTTACAATTAATGTATAATATTTCATATCTTGATATTGTATTTATTGTAAATTCTAGTTATAATTGATACCTGATGAGCTACAACCGCTAGTGAAACATAATTAACCAAAAATATTTAAGTCAATAGTTTGAGGAAGTGAGTGTATATTGACAGACAACTGTGTTCTTATATAACAAAACACTACACACATGTTCATATGAGTATGTTGTATACTATCTAGTACATTGGTGATATCAATTATATTTCTTAATAAAATTAATTATTAGTAAATTGAAGTATATTAAAAAAAAAGATTTCTGAAAGCTTAACTTTTAGTTAAGCTTTAAGCTTTTGTATGAATGTTAATCTAAAATTTAATATTTACAATGATATAATAAAATACACTACCAACTCATAAAAAGTCGCAGTACTTTATAATAAAATCAACATCTTATCAACCAAGTATACTCGTTTTATTTTCATCCATTTTGAATTTTATTATAGAACGTTTAGTAGAGTGAATATATAAATAACAATTGTTAGTTACAGTGCGCGTCCTCCGTCCTCCGTCCTCCGTCCCTCCGTCCTCCGTCCCCCGCCCGCGGCTACAAGTCGGGGTCCGTGCTGAGCACACTAGCCGTGAAAATTAAAAACGAATTGAAAACACTTTGCGCAAACGAGTTTTACTAGAAACGTTTATTTTTCACTGAAGCCGACACAATATTTAAATTGTGGTATCGCAATTCATCGCAAAGCTCGACTCTACTCGGAGCTCGGAGCTCGGTATAGCGCCGTTATTGATAATCCATTTCCCAATACCTGCAGTTACACAAGAATGGCAGAACCGTGTCAGTTAGGTCAATAATATTGGAGAGAATATTTTTATTCATACATTTTGTGCCACTTTTAGTAGTATACTGTAATCTAGTATTAAGACTATTTTTTTTATTAACGAATCTTTTACATTCTGCGGATATTATTCTATTTTTTGAATTCTATTTTTTTGAATTATTTCATTCTCTTTTTCTGTTTAATTTAATATGGGTTTAAGATGGAAACAAACTGCATCCCGAGTAGAATTAACGGCGAATAAGTAAATCAAATATTTTTTTTATAAATAGAGTATGTCGACGTGTAATTATTGTACAGAGTAGCTTATTTCCTTTTGTAGAAAGTCTTAATAGGTTCTCATTATGTGGCGTATATTCCACCGCGTCATGGCGAGAGTCACGCAATGCGTGACATCGGCACTTAGCGCGTGTAGGGACATAGGCTCGTCGCGGACACCGCTTGACTTTTGTGAGGGTAAGACACTATTACATCCCTATACATGTACGTTGTTATTTTGTATGTAAATAATATAAGAGGATCCAATCAGATTACTTTTATTATATTTTATATCTCTGAAGCATAAAAAGTGTTAAGACATTCCATTCTCCACTTTCCGACCAGTTTCGAGACATTGCATGTTGAGTGGTGGAACTCAGCGCCGTGCTTTGCTTTGCTTTGTTACCAGAGGGAATTAGTTTCATTCCCCCGCTTGGGAAGAGAACCCAGAACCGTCGTGCTTACAGATGATGTGCACGAAGAAAATATACATAGATAAATTTCTTCTTGTACACTGTAATTTTTAATATACTTACATTTAATAAATTTGTATTAAATAAATTACTTTTTTTATATAAATATATACGGAATATAACTTACTTTTGTCCAAAATAGTGTTACTTAATTGGTCCCAGTCATTATTACCGGCAATCTAAACGCAAAGAGGAAGAAGTCACAAGATTGCGTATATTATGACTTCTTCCGACCGCAAAAACAGTTGAATAGGAAACTTAAATGATTTCATTCATTTCCTTCAAGGTGCTTCAGCGCATAAATATTTAATGTAGCACCCAAGTTGTTAAACGTCATTGGCACAAGCGCCAGTTGACCTACTTACTAGTCTACCTTCCTTTAGCTACCTTCTACCCGCGACTGCCACACGGCCGCGGCGGCCTCACCTACCCTCACCTCACATTTCGGCTCTAATAACTCGAACATTTCACTCTAAAAAAAAATTAATTTTATTTAATTCCTGCTCGCTAAGATATAAAATTAATATGATATAAGTTAAATTACTTTAGTTTTTTTTTATATATTCGTTTATGTTGTAAAGTATTAGTAATGTCGTCGTCTGTCTGTAATTTCACTATTTATGTAAATAAACAAATTAATTCTCTATTAATATAAGTAATAATTTCGAATTTGGCTATGATTCAAATGTAGAGCCCAAAGCTTCGATAAGAAATAAGCTCTACATAATTTTGTGAAATTCTACAGTAATAGTTTGTCGCATGAGAGTCGTCTGAGGGAGCAGTCGGTGCGCAAATAGTGCGATGCGGTGAACAATACTTGCTCATGCGGATATTAAAAAACTTCGCGGCCGTACGTATTCGTATGGACAAACGGCAAGCGCGGAATTGTCAACTTTTTTCATTTCCTTAAGTAACAAGGGACCACAAGTGAAGTTTAGATATGAATACAGAATGAAGCAATCTAAATTGGACGCAGCTTCTGTATGAGAATTTGAAATGAAAATAAAATTCCAGGTTAATGAATAGGCTTTATGCCGATAGTGCGCGAGACAAAGTAGCGATCACTATGTCATTACAGCTGGTGACTGAAGTTTACTTTTAATAACTCTAGTAGGTGTAATCCCTTGTTAATTAATCATTTAACCAAGCTCTTTAAATCAATTTAAACTAAATACTCTAGCGGTCGCCATTAGTCTCGTACGTACAGTATACACAGAGTTCTCGATCAGTTCTGTTGACATCTTCATGAATTTCAATGAGGCGTCCGAGCGTCCGTCTCTACATAATTTATGTTTGACCGCTGTTTGTGTCACCAAAGTCAGTCAAACGTCACGTCTCCTAAGCACGGGTGCTTTTAATTGCTACGTAACAAATGGAATTTAATTTTGGTTTGCATTAATCCTTCTATTTTGAATTAAGATTCTTTGAGGTGATCGAGGCTCAATGAGGCAAGAGAAGACACAAAACGTGATGGTTATAGGTTTATTTTCCATTTTGTGGCATTGAGTTCTGATACTTTTGACAATAGATTTTCTCCGTCTGTCCTATCCTATTCCTATTCTCTATGCAAGTAATGCGTGAACCTTGATATCAATACACTTATAGAATTTAAATTTCTATCTATACGGGCTCTTGTGTAAGAAAAATAAAATGGATGTAATCCGCGACTTGTTAAATAAGTTAATAATAAATAAACATGTTTTTTTTTTAAAACAATATTCATTCAGAGTTCACAAATATTGGTGTTGTACGTAATTGGCCTTTTCCGAGTCGCGGATTGTCGAGCTGGAGCAAATATTACAATATAATTGCGAGAAGCGTCGGAAAGCAATATTAGAAGATTTATTTTTATAGGATATAAAAGGTCCGTGTGCTCGATTGTCATCTGAACAATATATTTCTACGAATACAACTTTATAAAGTATCGGAAGCGTGTTATTATCTTCCCCCGGGAAAGGTCGTAAACCCGGATTCTGGGAATATCCTAGCTTTATCTGCGCTAGATCCGTATTCAAAGTTCCAGCTTCTTGGCTCTCACGAAACACCCAAGTTTAGACGTAACACAGAGCACAACATTTTTCCTTTAAAGTTTTTGAAAAGTAAGTGATATTATACCAAGCATTCAAAGTGTACATTAATCACTATAAAAATACTCATCATTACAAAATCATATAACCCATATAATGTCGTTGTAGAACATATTCACTGCTCGCAATCCTATATCCTTATTTATATGACACGAATAAAATATACGAAAACTTATCCTTCTTAAAAAAATCAAAGTTAGACAGTGAAATTTTTTTTTCTAGATAGATACATTAAATTAAGTTAAATATTTGGTTTTGTATTATATTCAAACATCCTAAAGTGGAAATGATCAAAGATATCTGTATGTTAAATAAATTAGGAAAGATAAATAATAAGAAATTAAACTTACTCATCCACAATATTCAATTCTGCTTATTTCGTTATTTTATTTTGGTATAAACGCTTTTACAGCAAAATTAGAGAGCAAGGCTATACGGTATTCAATCTACTTAACAACGCTTCGTATCTACGGAACACTTTACATTCTGCACGCATTTTGTTCAAATATGTACAAAGTACTTCGCAGGGACCTATATGTTCATGACCTGTAATATATATTACAAGCATCGGAAAAATTTCGAGCTCCATGTAGAGATAGTTCGAGGTAATTAAATTGTACACCTTATTTACTTCTGCGTATAGTAAAATCTTTTCTTGTAAGCTCTCAGCCATTAAAGGCTCTCGACGAAAACTCTTTTTATGTGACGTAATTTTTGACATTCGCCAAGACCAGTTGTTAAAATGTATTGCAGAGGTACTGTTTGATATTCTAGAGGTTTTTCTTTAATTTTATCAGATGATATATGCATAAATATATCTATCGTATGACGTCACCCGCCGCAGCCGCCGCGCTGCCTCACTAAATTACCCACATCGCCCGACGACGTCTATTTGTCACGAAATGAGTTTCTTATGCGAGGGTCGCGACCTATTCTTTTCGCTCTTCTAAATTGACAAACGCAGAAAATATTTGCCTGATAATATTGTACGAAAAAACGGCGCTGGCAATTCTATTATATTTTAATATTTATACAAATGGTCGAATTTAATGGCAGAGGGTACAAAAGTCAGAGTCAGAGTACCCCTTGAAGGGTTGCACCATACATGTGGGGCGGTAGATGTCAAAATAAGCCCATTATAATACAAGGGCAGGGAGGAATATAAAGATTTTAGGAGTTAATTAGAATGCGAAATTTTTCATTAACTATTATATTCAAGAGTACCTACTGAAATGCATTGTTGTAGTCATTTTCACTTAAAATGCCAGAATAAATGTGGACATAAAATAATTATGAGGAAGGATATCTTTTTCAGTTTAACATTATTAAAGCGGCGGAATAAAATTCTTTTCATCAACCGCGGCACGAGAGGTTCTGTCAGAACAATGAGGCTCTATTATGGAGGGAAGCGATGGATGCGTCATTAGCGGACAAAGAAACGGACACTAATTACGTAGGAAGAGGCGCGGCGTGGCGAGGTGCCGGGAACAACACTTATTTGAAGAGATAGAGTTTAACTACTTTTCAACTTTCTACTACAAAAACTTGAAACTCCACTTGTAAGCGTGTATTCTCTCGTGAAAAAAAAACAATAAAACATTAGATGTCATAATTATTAAGGGATTCATGTACATATATATATATATATATATATATATATATATATATATATATATATATATATATATATATATATATATATATATATATATATATATATATATATATATATATATATATATATTATTTTTTTGATAAGTGTAATATACCATGTCGCTGTAGACCGTAGTACCAATACAGCATGCGAATTGCTGAGTAAACATGTAAATCAAAATACATATATAAATTAAATCTGAGAGGTAAATAAAAGTAGCTCCAAGGATCCCTAACAACTTCATGCTATCGATAACATCTGAATTTAAGCTTAGCGCGGTAATTATGAATTTAGTAAAGCGCTACAACTTGTTTAATTACTAATGGATTAATTAGAGTTCCATGTGATTTGTGCGATCGCGATAGCCCCGAGGGGGCACTAATAGTTCAGTTTGACAGACTTTATTTGGTCATATTTTAGGTAATTAAAACGCTCGCCGAGTACAGAGCCATGAGGAATCACCGACATAATTGGTTCACCGCAATTAGCAGCACACCACCATCACTCGACCGACGCGACGCAGTCTCTAACAGATGAGTGTCTTATATTAGTTTGAAATGTTCATTGAAATATAATATATAGCTTTGATGGACCTTATTATAATATTACAAGTTAATTTCTTTAATTAATTTCGATCTATCGACACTGTCATATCGCCGAGGCGCAATAGAAAAGTGTCAGACTACAAATGTGATGACTGGACTACAACAGTATGCGACCCCATAGAATATTCATTGATAGATATTTCCTTCCGTTCTCGAAACAAACAGGTATCTAATAATTAAGAATAACCGTTGTTATTTAAACAAATTGTATAATAATTAGTAATTTACCAGCATCAGTACGCGATTTATTAGGATGTAATTTTATATAAGAATCATAAACAGAAGTGATTGATTTGAACAGGTACGATGAATAGAAAATTGTGCCTCCGTTACAGTCTGTAGCTTCTAGCGATAAATTTGCCTTTTATCGTTCAATGAAGGAAATGCTTCAGCACTGGCTCTTTGCCAGCGGCTATTTTGTAGTAAGCGAAATTTTTTATCATGTACAGATACGTATGAAGGTAGGTTTCTATGTAGAGGTAGTGATAAAATGCCTGATTAGGTGACCCTCACTGAGAAAATCAAGATTGCCTCGAGAGCTTAGCGTTCTCTACTTAGCTAAGGGCTTGGAGAACTCATGCTCATGTAGAAGGTGGACATACGAAACAAAATGGATAAAACTCGGGAACATATCTATAAAAATGTCAAGATATTTAAGTAAATTAATTAACAAGTTAAACTTAACGTTTAGTGCTTAATCTCAAATTCGATTTATTCACACACACATATATATATATATATATATATATATATATATATATATATATATATATATATATATATATATATATATATATATATATATATATATATATATATATATATATATATATATATATATATATATATATATATATATATCAATTTGCAGTTAATTACCTAAATCATTAACCTCATAGGAACCGCTTGGTAAAAAATATAGGTACTGCTACATACAAATGTACATAAACTTAAATAATTTTTTTCTCATAAAAAATGAAATAAAGCAAATATCTTACTCTTTTTTTAGAATAATCCTCTAGAACGCTCACATATAGCAGAAGCGCTAAAGGCAGGGCACCTGTTGATGGGGTGATTGACGTCACTGCAGCGACGCGGGTGTCACGCTGATCACGTCTCGAGACGTTTGCCTCTGTTTACTTAGTTAGATTTACTTGTATTTCACGCTATCGTAGTATATGTGGAAAAAGGAACTATCAAAAAGATTTAGTTGAAATTTATCAACTCTGAAATATATTTTGTACTTTGGCACTTTTTCTAACTTAAAAATAGGCTTAAGATGCACCATTCCCCAACGTTGACTTGGCAGAGTGTGAATGAAATCTTATCCTCGCGTGGGGATCAAATCCATATGATAGATTTATACAAAAATAATCTTAAAATATAATATATTATGAAAACTTGATGTACAATGTGCTAACAGAAACTCACAGTTATAAAGTTCTAACCGAAAAGAATAATACGGTTGACAAGTTCCAAGTTCGAATTATATTCTCAACGCTTCACAGGACAAGTATTCGTCGAGTCTCTGACACAAGAAGTTGGAAAGTTTTGTGATAGTCGGGTTCTTTGAAATAAGCGATGGCTTCCTTCCGATTCACTCGTTACATCGAGGCTATACTCCGTTTGAGTTATGCAACCCTGGTAGCCGGCGCGCCCCTTAGTCGGTCGCTTACCGAGGGGCAAGCGCAAGGTGCAGCGCGTGCCAAGTCATAAACTATAGCACTCTGTACACTGTATCGGATTTATCGACGTAAGCTGCTCGCATAGTTTAAACTTTATTTCTCTAACTTGCATGTTTTTAAATCCACATATTTATATTTATGTTTGTATTCAATGAATAACTTCGCTTATCGGTACATTTATGGTTAGATGACGTAAGCGTGTGTGTACCAAACTAATATTACATCGCCATTATTTATAACATTAGAATATTTAATGGCTTGCATAACAATGATGCAGGAATGCGGGGGATGCGACAGAGAGGCGAGTGCGGGTCGAGGGGAACGAACAGCAGAGGGAGGCAAGGGAGGGAGGAGGGAGTCATCAATCTATCATCATAGGAACATGCACGGAATTTAATTTAGTCTTTGTAGCAGCGCTGCAGTGCGGCCGGCAATTTAGATGACACTTCTGTTGTGCTTTACGCTATATTACACCGCAATTCAGAAACCACTTCGTAGCTAAATTGTTTGAATAAAACATTAAATAAGTGGAAAGAGTATGAATCTAAGTTTATTATATTTATTAAATAATACATATTATATAGTATATAACATTCATATTATTTATAATGACTTACCTATATATAAAGAAATCTGTTACTAGCTCCTGATCTGTCTTCATAAAATAAAAATTATATTATCTTAGTCATTTTGTGTACATCTCCCTGCCCCTGACGTATTCGACTCATATATGCGTACGCGCTCATACTTGTTGTTAATTTAAGTTAAGCTTTATGCAAATAGACTTTTTAATCGTCGATTGAGCATGATCCAAATGTTCCACCTTTTTTTTAAATAACTTTGTTATTAAGTACAATGGTAGCTATCTTGTATGAAATTCAAATGACATCCACATATTTTTATTAATTTCTTAAAAGTAGTTCTGTAGTGGCAAATTAAGAATATTTTGTGTAACTTCATTATAAAATCAATCATAGTTAAAGTTATACTTTAACTAGGCTTATATTACAGACTAATATAGACTGAAATAGTCATTCTCTAAGTAGACTCTAAATAGACCAGAAGGAGCTAAGATTAAGATTAACCCCCGAATTTTTTATTTATTTAATTTTTTCAATGGTAGTTTATGTCATAATAATCATTAATCACAAAAAAATTCTTAGACAAATACATGGTGTCACTGGTAGGAAAGTCGCTTAAACAAAGTGTTTGTATATTGTGGCCCAGTTATGGACAAAATTTATTATTATTACTATAAGAAATTTAGAAAAACCTGAAAAATATTATCGAAGAGAAAACTTTAAGGAACTGAAAATCTGAAACGAACTTCCGGAACAGACTGCGCTCATATTCGCAGCTGACCAACTTTGCTTCAACTTAAATGTTTGAACCAATATAAAGAGCAAGTACCTACTCAATATTACTAGTTTGCATAATAATATACAGATATCTCAAAGAAACGTATCGAATTTTGAAGTATCTGCACTTGAACTTCGCATTGGCAATGTTCCATTAATTGATGACGGCGTGATAGCGGTCAGACGGCGGCTCGTCTGAGATGCACAAATAAATATTACTATGGTAATACATATACCACTTTGCGAAAAGTAAGGTATTAGGGGGGTGTCAGTGTTCCCAAAATATGTATGAGAATTCTTAAAAGTTTCTAAGTTTGCTGTGAATTTGCATAGAATCAGAAAGCCACCCGCTGACGGGAAGCGCATGGATGCACGAGGCGGGACGGGGCAAGGCGGTAGGACAGGTTTGGAGGGTGTAACCGGCCAAAGTATTTCTGAAAAATGAAAATAATTTAGCAGAGTTTGTATAAGGTAGTTTTCAATGTATACGAAAAAATTCTTTAAACATTATAATAACTGTATTTCATAATTATTACCTATTTCAGTTTCAGTAAATATTGTTCCAAGTTAAATAATTTTTACAATATACAAAATAAACCTTATGCAAGCAGAACTAATTAAAATTTATTATTTTCTCTATTCTCATGTAAAATACATAATGCATAACTTAACAACAAGTCAGATCTCTCTTTTCAAGTAGCTTTAGCGAGACTACTCTTGAAATTGTGAACTGCGGGAGAAGTTTACGCCTCCCACCGCTGCCTGGCGCCGCGCCAGCTCTCTGCTTTCCGCTCACCGCTCTTTGCTCATTTGATACTCATCTGGCCTTCGTTAAGTTATCGCGCGGTCAATTTAAGCTACTTTGGGTACGCTTTAGTCAACTGACGTTGTTCTCACTGTGTAGGCTTTCCTGTAATATTGTTTATATATTTGTTAATATTTTCGTGGTTCCATATCTCAAAAAAAAAATAGCAGACCCTCTTAGGACCACGTTATTGTTTGTATCCATCTACTAAAACCTCTCCAACGACGAAGGCTGCATCTATATTAGTACTAGCGACCCGCTTGCGTCTTCGCCGCTTAAGTGAACTGGATTCCATTCGTTTCGAAATGTTACACTGTATTGTACATTTTTGAGATTTTTTAAAATTTATTTATTAGGAAGCCAACGTTGTATACAAAAATAGCTTTTATTTTAATAAATATTCTACAATACTATTACATAAATTGTATTCCACACTTAAAGCATAAAAACATACATCATTTTGTGGAGTGACAGTTTTATTAAAAGAAAAATTATACAAGATATTTTAACTTACAATTTTTGTACCTTTAAAATTTAACTAACTTTCCTCGTAAACCGGAAAAAAATATAATCATTTGGATATAGTTTGTAACGATAAAAGTTATTTCCAATACCCAAACACACAGAGAACCTTTTTCACTTATAGTGTGAAAGAGGATGGCATTCCGGCTTTCGAGTCATTTCGGTCAGTCACTTTTGACTTGTTACTAGAATGAAGAAAATGAAAATATTTCATTCTCCCCGCATGGGAATCGAACTCGCACACTTATGCCTCTGCGCCACGACGGTCTTCATATTTTTATATTATTATATAATATTAAACTCTATTTAAAGGAGCCGCTTTGCCTAGACTAACTAACTAACTAACGCCTTGCTCCCCGGTACTGCTAATCTTATTCTATATAACAAAGGGCTGTCAATGTTTCCATTTATTATTTTGTGTCGAAAACAAAGATCAATTAGGTCTTGTCGATTAGATAAAGAACGTTATAAATCCTTTATTACTATTACAAAACTTGTAGGTATGTGTCGCTTTGAGCAATTGTTGCAATTTATATTAATTCTTCACAAACAGTCTATATAATGAATTACTTAATTTAGATAAGAATTCATTGCGTTGGTATATATGTATGGATGTTATCACCTTTTTTACATTTGTATTTAGTCGATTTATGCATTTAGACGTATTATTTATGTATTTAGACGATTATTTTCTTTGAGCACTTGTTGTAATATAATTTACTATCGATTACGATCTTTGGTGCTACTACTGACATGTATATTTACAGAGCTCGCACCGCGCGGCTCATGTTTACATTTGAAGATGTAGAGTCAACTTTTTATATTACGTCTACTAGCCCGTACGTACGTTCATATGTGTGTATGATATATGGGGATATATTTTAATATTTATTTCTATATTATAACAAATAGTTTAATAAATTTACTAAGAAATAATACACGGAGCAGGTACATGCTCGTATACTGGCATTTAGTTAAATCAAAACGCTAGTACCTGTTTGCCTAAAGTTTAACAAATATACCTACATAGATATATTTTGTACTGTTATAAATTTCTATAAATCTAAATATGTGTTGTTATTTCATTATTTTAAATTAAGATTTTCTAGACGTTTTATAAGATGACTAGAGACAGCAAAACCTCCACGACTTGATGAGCACGAGTCAGACACTTCACAGCATTGCCGCTATGACATCCAATTTTACATAAATTAATAAACTACTTCATGTCTAGTACACAAGCCAGTAGTTGCAAGTATAATAAAACATAAATACCACGATGTCTGTGCGTTCAATCAATCTCATTACAACATTTGAAGGCAATGAGGGAATGATTCAATCAAAGTTATTTTAATAAAGTATGCTTTTGCTAAGAAGCTTATACTTGATTGCTTGTCATCAGTATTATCCACATACTATCGAGGCGCGAGCGAGCAGAGGACCTGTCTGCACAAGCGGGAGATGCGAGTTGTATCCACTAACGTAAATATTATTTTATTAATGTATTTAATATTTGGTTTTGAATTTTGGTTTGGCTTGGTGTTGAATTTTGTAAGCGAAAAAAAAAGTAGGTGAACTTCCTTAAAACCGAACAAATAAGGAGAACAGATAATAAAAGTAAAGTAAAACGCTTCATTGCCGCCTATCATTTACCGCGTACAAACGAATACGTCACATCGTAAATACAAACGTAGTTAAGCCGAGGGTAAGTTTCAGAATAGCGAAGTATTCTGCCAGTTGTTAGTGTTCGAAAAGCTCCAGCTTAAAGCCAAAGTACAAATAAAGTGTCAGCTAGAGGTCGCGTACGGTTGAACAAAACTTCTATTTGTCCAATTTGTCTTGCCCGCTGTGTATGTGAGAGAGTCGCGCGGCCGCCCGGACTCGGGACTCGGGTCGGATGCTGCAAGCTACGTGATTTAAGTGATGTTTTTTCACTTTAACCTACTTAAAACAATGCTATCTGTATCGTCTTAATATCATCAGATGTATGTACTCGTATCTAACTATCTACTTCTCGTAGATCTCATTGTATCGCTAGCGCCGTCGATATTGACAGTCGTCCTCGTGCTGCGGTATTTGACTATGATTTGTATGTGATTGATTTCATTGTTGATTTATATGCTAAATACAATATTTTCTTAGGATATAATTGAACGCGTTGCTTCATCCATATATGAATATTAGAGATATTCATCTAATATTTATCTTAACACAATATACTCGCAATCCATTTCGGAATAAATCTTGATAATATAATATTTACCACATATTAGATTTCAATATATACCTCAAAATGCTACAATATTAGTTTATATTTATAAGAAACAATAAGATTTTACATGAAGTTGTAATCACAACCACAAGGCAGACAGTGGCTACGGATCCGAATCTTCATTAGAAGATTATTACCTACAGTGCAGTTACCTAATGCTCTGAATTTATTTTATATACTAGAATTAGTAGAGAGTACCAGTAAATAAAAATAAGCTTATAAGTAGAGTGTAATATTATACTAATTTGAATAATATATATTTTTTTCCATACTTAAATTTATACATACATAATATAATGTGAGATGTGATATGGGTTATATGTAGGTAACTCTTCATATTTTATAATAATCTTAGGATCTCGAAATTTGGAAAAATCTGCTTAAAATTGATAATAAATTCTGCAGCAGCGAGATTTCAAAATACCATGTCTTTAGTTCAAGATGTTGGCCAATACTCCAAGAAGGTGGGTTCATACCATGGTGGGTTTGTGGTATATACATGAAAATATATAATATAATAAAACACTTGTGTGTTTCGAGTTCATCTTAAACATTAATTTATTTTATTTATCCTAAAACTAACTCCATCACGTGCTTTTGGGTAGCACGTAGCTTTATACCCTGAAATTTATGTAAGTAAAATTAACATATTACTAAAATTCCAGCACCTCGCTATAAGTACGTTAAAGCGGCTTACGGCTGTAACTACGGCTTTGCCAGTTTCGAAGTTTTTGTTTGGCAGAGAGCAGGCGCGGGGGCGTCCGCCCGTCCGACTGTACGCCTGTCGGCGTCCGCGGTCCCGAACTACTTAAATGAATCAACCTATATAAAAACTTCACGAAACTCCGCTAGTTAGCGAAATTGAATTTAAATTCGCTCAACAAAGTTTGGCGCAAAAAATCTTGAATTATTGTTTCGGGGCGTTCATTTAAATTAGTTTTGTCTTTCCATACAATTGAGTAAAAGTTTATATATTACGTTTGCTGCGGCCGCCGTCGCCTCTACCGCCTCCACCGCCGCCGCCGCCACCGGCCCGCGCCGCTCGTTGAAACTTTTTAAACGAGATTTGTGGCTCGGCTCAGGACTCGCTGTTTCGCGCCACTTTCACACTTGATCATCATAACAATCCCGCTTTATACGATATAATCTTATATATAAATGTATTGGTATTTAGTTATTTTATTTATGACAAAAAATGAAAGCTTAACTTTCAATTACAAAAACAACATTAAAGGTCGACGAGATTAAGCTTCATTTAGACTTTCAGTGCTATGAAATGAAGACTTTCCTTTTAGCGCAAGCTTCGACGACCCATTAATCTAATTGTTCACAACACAAGGAAGATACATATTTTAACCTGATGGCATTATGGGATGTTGCGATAATATTAGATGACAGCTTAAGAGTTTTGGCGGACTCGAGTCGCTGCCGTTGGATTCAGCAAAGGTCGAAGTCGTTAATGTTTCTCGTAGGCTGTAGCAGTGATAGGCCGCCAACAAGAGGCGTCGCGTCACGTCTCGGTGAAACGATAAGGGACACTTAAAGCTGACACTCATTATTTGGTGGAGTTATTATGTACGAGATTTTTTGGCTGTATTAAGATCACTTTTCTCTGTTATATGAAGTTGTACTGACTTTACGTTAAAAATGAAAAAAACTTTATTAGGCGAGAGTACAGTATTTTTTTAAAATAAATATATCGAAAATTACATAATGTGTAGTTCAATCACTATATTGTTATATTTAAATTGATTTGTTTTCATCTACTTATACTCTATATTTTACGACAAACGTTATAATAATCTAATATTACTCGACTACGTTTTCAATTTACGTTGCCTGTTGCCTACTGTAGAGGAAATGTGTCTTGGATCATGGGGCCTTAAATAAGGACAGAATAAAGCTTAGAATATGAATTATTTCGTTTGAAAATCAAACTTTAAGTCTTCCATTCTGTTTAAATTATTAATATTTGTCTAATACATGTGGATATAAATGTGACTTATATGGCACAGAAGGCTAGGAAAACTTAGTTTAGTGTAGTATACTGTAGGATACTCCGCTTCTCATTTTTATTCGTAGCATTTATTTATTTTGATGTATTATTAATGTTATTTTAATAACGTTAGAAACGATATAAAATATATTATTATTGATCTCAAGTAAACTTACTTATCAAAGTAGAATTATGCAATCTTGTTGAAACGAAAACTTCTTTTGAAATGACGAACTTCCTCCACTAATCCGCTTCGTCTGGAATCAGCGTCGAGGAGATGCTACGGAGCAAGATCTTATTCATGAATTAACTTATTAGTTTTATAGAGGATTGGAAGCAAGGAGTTACTAATGTAATTGGCAAACTTTGTTACGACGACTGCTTCCAGCGCCGAGTGCTCTCTACAGGTGAGATATTGAGATGAATTTTAATGGTGGCACTAATTAAGTTACGCGGACACATTTTTTATTATTATCTTTTTTTATTATTTCAAATTTGAATAAATTTTGTTATAACTAACCAGACGTAGTACTACTCTCATAGCTCGTTATAGTACATTATACTTGTATTTTCATAAGTCTACTAGTTTTAACAGTGGCTTTTTTCGCTAATTTATTAATAAATCGTCAATAATTTCAAATTTAACGCTCCATCGAATACCACCATCTCTTTAGCAAAACGAACTTGAAAAACTAAAACAACTAGTTCCCATATTTTATTATTAACTTGCAATCCCGCTCTCTGCTACGCTAATTAGAGTTACATGACAAATGCGTACTAAAACTGCACTCGAACTACAAAGATGGGACCATTTATCAAAGCTATATTGATGGAAATAATATTCCGCCGTGACAGTATTGGATTACGAGATCTGCCGCGATCTATCTAACAAGGAAGGGAGGGAAGGCAGCATCCATCACGCGTCGACTGCGAGTTTCACTCTTTAGCACGAGAAATACCCCATTTCCCAGTATTGAGTCATTACTTCCCGATGTTAATGGTCATAATATTGTATATTTGTTCTGTTCTGTTCTGTTCTACGGTAATGGCGTTTCGAGCGTGCCAGTTGAGCACAATTCACTTCGCCAATGTCACGTTGTATGGAGAATACACGAAGGAGAATGTACGGTGAAACGATAACTAACTTTACACAATAATATAATGCATGTAAAAAAAGAGATCCATTGTATATTTGCATAATATACTTGTCAAAGTGTCAAACGAGTGACACGTCACCGCGAAGTAGTTATAGTGAAACATAATCTAACTGAAACCAACTAAACTGAAAACAAAGCATGTATTATTTAAAACTATATCTATTTAGTAAAGGACAATTGATATATATGTCTATATATATATATATATATATATATATATATATATATATATATATATATATATATATATATATATATATATATATATATATATATATATATATATATATATATATATATATGTCAAATTATATATTATTAGGATTCTGTACGTCAAAAGGAAATGATGGAACCCTTATGGGATCAATTTGTTATCTGCCTGTCGTATAAAATATGTCCGTCAGTCAAGCTGATATTATTATTATGCACCCAGGTCTACAGCCCCTTGGAGCACAGGAAAAAACAAACTTTTAAGTCAACGAAATCAACAGAAAAAGAAGAGCGTTTAAGCTCCGCTGTATCCCTCGTTGACCTATATTATGTCATTGGTACGGGACCCTCGATAGATTGGTTTACGAGTATATTAAAACTATAATAATAGAATAATCGATTAAAGTGTATATTATTACATATATGTATGTATGTGTATATATTCACTTTTTATAATCTTTTTTTATAATCTTTTATTTATTAATAAAACCTTTTTGTTTACTAAATTTAAATATATCACAAATGTTGCTTGAACGTTTTTTCTAAATACAATAAAGCACTACACAAAATCTCAACTCACTTTTCACAAAGCGATTGTTAGCGGCTGCAAGCTTCTCTTAACGTCTATTTTAATATGGCCACAGTGGATGTAGAACATCTGGATAATATCAAAGCTATATTCTAAACAAAACGCAAACGAAAACTAAATGAAGTCCGCTCGCGCTACAGAATGTACGGCAGAAGTCGATATTCAGAAAACTGTTCTTCTTAGATATCTTAGCAAGTAGTAAATCCTAAGCTCAAAGTACGCAAACTTTTATCCAAGTCAAAATATCAGTATGACCGTTTGTCTCGTATAGTCGTATAAAGCGGAAAGAGAATTATTTTCTTCATTTATTATTTCTTGCCTCAAGGAAGTCGGTGCGCGTTATATTAATACGCTTCGGATTTCTTGCGAGGTACTTGCAAGTTCTATATGGATGGACACTATTAATTATACTTTAATGTAATGTTAAAAACACATTTTTTAAATAGCTCGTGTATAAAGTCCGCTTACTTTTCATTGGATAATAAATGGAGTAATTTACTATTATTTTAAGTAAGTATTATTATACAAGACTAGTTGTCGCACGCCGCGATCCCTGTTATGCAACCGCCATCTACCACACATTGTCATCCAAACTTACAACTGGCACGTATACGTGTATAGAGCGTAATGATAAGACACTCTATTCTGTATTTTCCGCTTGAATTTTTTTATGACTTGCTGAATTTTTTTTTTTAGGAATATGTGATGTATAGAAGATATATTACTAGTATATTATTTTATATCGATTATAAGGATATATTTTTGTATAAACATAATTTAAAAATGTATACGCGTTTGTGTATTTGTTATATATGAGTTTCTCTAGCATCGTTACTTAGAAACATAAGTAGGCAAAAATAAATAACATGTAACTCAAAAACTTCAGCGACTGCGAGAGGAATGTAAACAGCGAAGTGACTATTTCACATGACGGAAGGTAAATTCTGGAACAAAACAATTACAATATAAACAGACCAAAACAAATCTCAGCTTCCTTGTTACGGAGCGTGTTGTGTGAATCCTAACATTCACAAAGCTCGTGAATGCTGTCGAGGCGCGCCTCTAAAGGGAACAACCCGGCCAACTTCAAAAGCCTCTTAGGAACGATACAAAGACAGACATCAGCGAGTTTATATACAATCCGTACATCCGTCTCTATCGTGGCCATTGAATTTAAAAAATTTCAATAAAATTTTCATACATTTCGTAATTTCTGTAGCTTCTAAAGTTTTCGGGAAAATATCCGGAATATAGAACTTTGTTATTAAATAATATCCGCTAAGTAATTTGTTTTGTTTGGATACCACTTAGGTACATAAAGTGAAATTATTAAGTTATATTTTATTAATGTAATTTACCCAAGTAAATATACTACCTAATATCCAACAATACGTCGTACCTAATGACGTCATCACCCCGCTGCCGCTGCACATTATCGTCACGGTACTAGTGTAGTGTAGTGTAGTGTAGTCGCAGTGTGAACGTTTTCGCGTTTAGTTGCGGTCTGATGAGTCGCAGCTAATGTGACAGTAGAATGTAAATCGCAGCGAGTTGATTGCAGTCATTTAACGTACTTAATGGTGACTTGTTACGCATCTCATGCCTTGGGTTACGTTACGAGCACCTCACTACTGTGTAATAATATGGAATTGTCAGTTTTTGTTTAAATGTACCTGTATGAATAATTTATTTTTTACTCCAGAAGCAAGTGTTTGTCTCAGGTGTAAGAGATTCGAACTCACGCCTCTCATGCCACGATATAACAAATCCAAACGCTGTAGTGAAGCAAGCGGTTGTACTGACTATAGTGTTTGTCAGTCAGTATATATATTTACATTTAGAATAACAATATTTCGTATTTAATGTCACCTCCTTTCGAGATGATCTTTGATGATGAAAAATTAAATATTGTATCAAAAAATAAATATAAGGTATAACTGTGAGTAACTTACTGTGTGCGTGATCTCGTCCTCGTCTGTCCAGAGACGTGGAAGTTGCGGGAATGATTCTTAAAAGCCCTTCAACCACCTTGCCCTCGCTGCGGCCTCCCCTCCCCCCCCGGCCTCACCTCGGCTTGCTCTCGGCGGCGCTACGTGTCAAAGCATCTTGCTTTTTGTTCGTTTTCTCTAATGACTCGCTATTATTTTTTTTTCAGGTTAGATATATTAAATGTATGTTTTATGTTCATTGAAATTTTTTTAATAAATTTAACTTAATTTTCTGTTTTATAAATATTTTATGAATTCAATTTTTATCTAATTACCGATGAATATTTTATAATTTGCATCCGTTTTGAGTTTCTGTGCTAGTCTATCATTTTCAATTTAGCACTAGAACTAAAAAAATATAATGATATATTGCTTAGTGTCAATATGAATGAATATCATTTTCAAAATCATATCATCCACGAAGGTACCAATGCATTAAGTGCCACATTACCTGTGTGTCAAGTTTCATCCGAATTAGGTCACTCGCTTTGGCGCCATTGATTAACACAATTATAACGATAATAGTATTATAACAATGTAGTTTGTGTAATACAAGCTGTAACAAGACCTCAGCCTATGACACATGAGACGAGACTTGATTTGTAAATCGCTTACCAAACTCATAACATACATATTTCACACTTAAAATTCAATAACAACAATGTATAAAGTAGTTTCCTTAGTAAATACGTACTCGTAAGTGTCGCTTCACATAGCTGGGATAGTTCTCGCCTCAGGCTCGTAGTCGTGAAAGTGGAGCACAGCGATACTACACGGCCACAAATTTTCAACAGTGGCTCCATAAATATTTAAAGCATCCGCAATCGTTCGCAAGGGCGTGTAGTTGCGGTCTCCAATGTACAAGCTGAGCCTAATACACACACTTTGGGAAATAACCCACTACTACTGAGAGGATGTTCGCTGAAGTTCCTTCGTATATTTTTAAAGGGCCACCCTCAAGTGTCAGTCGTAGCTGAAAGTGTCTTTGAATTTAATGAAATAAACATATTATGATAAAATTTCAGAGGAAATTGGAAGGTTAAGGCAAATAAAAGGATATTTTGTAAAAAAAATACTATAAATCATTTAACATTAAAACTTAAGAAAGAGTCCGTCGTGGCACAGAGACACAGCGTCTGTCTATACACGCGACAGTTTGGGGTTTCAACTCCCTAACGGGGTGAATTATTTTCATTTTTTTCACTCTGGCAACAAGGCAAAGCGCGGTGTTAAGTTTCACCACTCAACACGCAATGCCTCGAAAGGCAGAAAGTGGAGATCGGAGAGTTTTAAGACTAGATTTCTTCTGTCCACGGCTCCCCCTGCCTACCCTGCTATGTACGGGAACTATGTAAGCGTAAAGTCATAAATTCACATTCTGTATAAAACTAGAATTTATTAGGATTAGAACTAAAAGCGACAAGAGCTTAAATCCCGCTACATTGAAATGTGTATTTATTATATTAATAAAACAAGTAGTGATACAATTAAATACTGACACAAAGTTACGCTTACAATATATCAGCATTATTTAATTATTTAAGCTTAGAGTATGCGCACAGTACGAGTGTATTACGAATGACGTATGAATATGTAGTTCGCAGATAGTTTGACCTTGAAACGGTGAAAGTTAAACTCTTAATGGACTAAATTGGTTGAATTTCCCACGAAATTTGCGTACTTTTGGCTTCTCCGCGCTTCACGTCGTGTATTTGACAAAATTGCTCGACGAATGAACCTCTTGCATAAAGTTATCTTTAATTATATGAAGCGTTCCTATTTCAGACCTCGTCAAGTGTTTTACGGAATATTTATACAGCGTTTATTTTAATGTCAGAAATATGTAAATTCTACATTTACACAAATACTGAAATAGAACGTTTATTTTACTACTAGGTACGTTGAACATTGCACACGTTAATTGTGGGTTCGAGTCCTATTGAGGGAGTAAGCGCTGATTAATATAAACTGACAGTAAACGGACGTTCCTTGAGCTTTTCATTGAGATCTTACCATCACAGCCTGAATGCTGCAATTAAGAAAATGCTTAAGAGAAATAAAAACTGTTTCTATTTTATTAACAGTAAATACACGTAATGTTTAAGAGGTAGGAGGTGACTCGGACGTTACTCAGAGGGTACTCGGAGATGACTAGGAGGCATTTGACTGAATTTGTATTATTTTCAAAAACGTTTCATAACGTGGCATAGGAAGTGCTAATTAGTAGGAATTGGGAACAAAAGAGCCTCACTCTCTAAAATAACATAATTCGCTCGAGTTACTAAAATTGTGACGTAGTTTTACATTAAGGTTGCGTTTAAAATTGAAATAAATGTAAATTGGATCATTCATATTACATTTTGCGAGAAAAATTTTCACCGTTCTTTTTATTATAAAACTTGACTGTGAGCACTCCTCGTGTAAGTACCTGTTGCTCGACGTCCTTCGCGACTCGGCGAGGAGGTCAGCTGACGTGAAAGTGAATAAATTAAATATTTTATAATGTTCCCAAACAATGACCCGTAGTTACTTCCATATGTTGTATAATATTTTGTTTAGAAATATGTCTTTCGATATATCAAAGGAACCGTAAAGAGCATTTGTGAGCTAAAATAAAGGTTTTATTATAAAAATCCCACAGAAAAAAGAGAAAATAAAAACAATTATAATATTTTTATATAAAAAGGAAATGACGAATAGCACCGTTACAAAAATATCATATTTAGTGATGATGCTACGAGTATTGAGACGTGACGTGTGACATAACACAAGTTCTTATTTTACTAAAATATTTGATTTCGTTGGCTTGGTTAAAGTTTTTTTTGTCTGTCTGTTTGTACCTATGTCTGGGCTAATATCTGGAAAAGCCAAGCCTATTTTATGGATATTTCATTGGAAATATAGAAGAAATTGTGGGGCAAAATATAGGCTATTTTACAGAGGAAGTTGTGGAACTAAAATAAAGTCTACTTCTTATCTTGTTATTTTTTTTTGTATCTAATGTAAGAATGTATGTCCTGTTAGCGATCTTTTTAATAAATAAATAAATAAAAGCATTCGAGTGGAGCCGCGGGCGGGCCGCTAGTAACCGTGTGCTCTTATCGTAAAAATGCATTTGCATTGCATAGTACCTGTCTATATGAGCCACCAACATCCTAAAATGTAACGAAATATTCTACAGCGTACAAATCATACCGTTTAGCATTGAGGCGTTCCTATTATTGGCCTCTGACCTGCATTCAGTATTCAGGAGTAGCGTTTGGCCGATCAGCCTGCCAGCCTGCCAGCCGGTCAGGCGGCCAGTAAGGCGGCTACGTAGCGATGTAATGCGTTTAATCGACGCGTGTGATGTACGATGTACTCTCATTACCATGTCAAAGCAGACCGCCCTCCTGTGGCCAGCTCTCTGTAACTTACGTAGGAATCTCGCCAGCTTTGATGAAATATTGTGGTTTATTTGCTAGGCTAAATCGTGTAATCGGGCACTAAAAATGGTGAAATTAGCCCACTGAAGCGCTTAAGCACTAAGTAGTAAATTAAAAAAAGCCGTATTATACTTTTAATTTAGATATTTTTCATTGAATACAAAATGTTTAATGAATCAAGGGCATTTTGAGCCTACAATCAGTCGTTCAGACAGAATCTTCATTTTAACATTACCATGTTGCTCTAAAATTATTATTGCAAAATCAAAAGTCATTGTATACCATACAAAATATATTACAAATAAGACGAACTATTTATGAACAAGCCTCGTCCTTGCTCTGAAAATAAAACCAATTTATTGCCTTCGATTAAAACGGCAACATTGATGCAGAATTTTTAAAATAAACAACATAAATAAATATTTATGTATGGTAATGAGTATTCCCGACGCATCTCCGCGCTTTGCCAATAGATTTATGTTTGTAGGGAATTAGTGGTACAGTTGTGGTTGCTAATGTAATTATGCTAAGAAACAAGATTAAACATTCCAACACTGAATATACTGCAATCGTACATATTGTACGTATTGTAGTCTACGAGTACATGCGGATAATTGTAGGCTGAGACGCGACTGCTATAACACATTATTTCTAACCTAATCGAGTTTAGGTTTATTTTCAGTATTAAAGTATAAAATAGAAGGAAAACTTGTTTTATATGTATCTCGTCGAATCTTTAATTTCGATTATGTTAATATATGTACAATATTCTGCTATCTGGTAAAACAATGAACTCTTACAATGCAATAAACAGTATTCTTTTTATTAACTTAATATGGTAAAACTTGAATCACACCCACACCCAAGTCACAGCGCAACTAATGACGAGCTCCGCCCCTCAGACTACACAGATATGCAGGCAATAGTGTCAGCGCATTTTGGCGGGTGCCACGTTGTCCGGTAAATCAGAGCCGGCGTCGTTTCCTGCCGACAGATTGCCAGGTGTAAGTTAGACTGGAATTTGTCAACACCGACTTAGTTTGTACGAGCAATGTTGGCAAACGTCACAGCACTCATTTAAGATGCGCTAACTTTTAGCATTGCAAATGATCTTTATGAAAATTTACGAGCATGTTTAATTGTTATATTTGACTAGCGTGCGGCCTGTGGCTTCACTCGCCCGGACTACGCTATTATATATGTATTTAGTAATTAATTTCATCTTATTCGGTATAGGCGTTTTTGCGTGAAACCGGAATAAACATCAAACCACAAACTTTTACATTTATTATATTAGCAGATATTAAACTTGAAGATTCATATGATAAAAGTAATGATAATTACATGCTAGGGAGATGCTGCTACATGCTGCACAATTGGATGGATTATAGTAATTGACGGTGATTTTAATAGGGAGTCCCAATCTATCTCGAGAGAGGGAGTGCTTTTTTAGATATTTATAATATAAGGGCTGCTTAGACAATATCAAATGATGTTTGATTCCACTGCCAGTACTACAATATTCCACAAAGGGAATATATAATATTCTATAATTCTTTTTAAACGGTTTTTACTTTCCCACTCTGGTAAACTTAAGCATGGTTGAGTTTTGCCACTAAAAACGCAATATCTCGAATTCAGGTGGAAAATGGAAAACGAAGTGAAATGAAATAGAGTATAAATTTTTATAGTTTTTTTTTCTGGAATATATCTATAAATTTCCAATTTTTGGATCATTCTCTTTGTTTATATTTTAAATTTTTGCCAAATTTCATAACTCCGTAGAGTCTGCCAGTAAACGCAACCACAATCCGTTGCGTTCGATTCCCACTCGGGGAGTATTGATGATTTTAATTTTCTTCGCTCAACTTTAACAAGGCGAAAAGCGCGGCGGCGCGAACGTAGTGTGTTAACACTAGGTCCCTACGGTTCCTACAGTTCCCTCTGCTTACCCTGCCTTGTGCGGGATACAGTGTGAAGTTAATTTAATTTAATTTTTAATTTAAACTTGTGTCCTCCTCATTATATTGAGAAACTTGTTTTGGCAGACTGTCAGATAGGCAGAAAGTCCGTCTTATAAAGTTTTCGGCTTTTTTTCCTTTTGAAGTACGGAACCCTAAAAAAATCTGTTAAAAAAGTCTGCTTAACTATAACTGACAAATTATTTTATAATCGTATATATTTATTATTAACTTCGTAAATCGTATATATTAATTATATTTCATCAACATAATTTCCAATAAATTTAAGTCAGTAGTCAGTCAGTCATAGCAACTATAACTGATAAATTATTTTATAATCGTATATATTAATTATATTTTATCAACAGAATTTCCAATAAATTTAAATCAGAAGGAAGGAGGTTCATAAAATCCATGCAAAAGAAGTTACGGGCGATAATTTGTTAGAAATACAATCACTGATGCAATCCTTTTATCAAACTAACATAATACTTATTGCTAGCAGAATTTGCTCATAATTTTAATATATTGAATGTTATTTGAGTTAAACGGCATTTATAGATGGCGTTGATGAATTAAGTATTGTTATTGACTTGAATCGTCTTTTCCGGTTAGATATAAATATATGGGATCCATATTTAGTAAGGCATCAGACGCGGAAAGTTTGTCACTAGAGTGATGTAGTTATATGTCTACAGAATTGTATACAAAAGTGAGAACAAGAGTACATGACGCCATTATTATAAAATTGGAAATTAAAATAAATCATTATAAAACTGGAGTCTGTGTCTGATTTGGTGGCCTGCGCTTATATTACTTAAAAGTAAAAAAAACACATTGAAATATTATTTCTAGTAACTACAATATAAAATCATTTCAAATTTAGATATATAAGATCTAATACATCTCAATATTTGTTTTTACACATTTGACGAGGGTTTGGAAATCCTCGTCCTTCCTCCTCAACGCGCTGAGGGCGTTTAGGGGAAGATCTAAAAATAATATCTTAATAAATCGTTAGAAATATTATTACTTTAAATTCAACGCATAAAATCATCTGTAATACTAATTATGACATGCATAGTGGTAGGATAAAACGTAGTAAAGAAAGTGTATATTTATTTTAAAATAACTTACAGCGAGACTATACGATGCGATAGAGATATTAATTAAATAATACCTCTCCGTCACTTATCACAATTTTTGTGAGAAATAATTTCGAACAATATTTGGTATCCTCTCCTTTTTTGATATTATCAATAAGGCTAGACGCTGACGCTTAACCAATAAACAAACTTCTTTTTATACAAAAAGGTAGTACTGTATGTGTAGTGTTGTATATATATTATACAAATGTCTTTTGTGCTTAATTTATTTATACAATCGTAAGCACTTTAAACAATTTATCGAGAATTCAATTTACAAAAACAAATGTAATTTGATTTCCGTTTAAAAAAGCAACAACTTTAACACATTTGCTTATAAAATTGAAGTAAACATTTTTCTCAATTAAAGTAAACTACATAGTTAGCATATTAGATTAGTACTGGACTGGACTTACAACGAGTCGCCGGGGAAATAACTCGTGGAGGATACGCTCTTATGCACTACTTGCACAATTGTCTAGTGTCTGCGTCACGTTCATAGTAGTGACAATTGACTTCAAACTACGCTAATTAATATAGATTTGTATGAGTTGCTTTGCATTTCATATTTACGATGGCAGGTCTATTTCAAAAACTAGATTAGTTTTAAAGTTTATTTTTTTCTGAGAAGGAAAATACACTTGGCGTGGAAAATATAAATGACATGGCGCATGGCGAAAGGCACATGGGGCTCTCTATTCAAGACTTCATCAGCTCAGCAAACATCTGGAAGCATTGGGAGCCAACAAACATACGATGGATGAACGGCGTACCTGCTTGTGGGAAATTCCCGATGAAGTTTTTGACCACGCAGGTCGATTTCCCATTGATAATGATCTGATAGCTAGTACAACTACTCTACGGTAGAGGATCTCAGGAGTACGGTCACTTTTAGTTGCAAAAGGGACGCAAAGATCAAAGTTTGTACGATCTCCACAATTCTGGTAAATGGTGTCACAGAAGGGTCCATAAGCCCTATCGTGGACGACACCTTAATTAACCATTTTGGGGCGGTCGTGATGACGTCCATACTGTTACACTCATCAGGGATATCAACCAACTGCCGTTTATCGATAATTTAAATTTATTCAAAATGCCAGTAAATTGTCCTCTGAGGATGTTAAAGACCGTGCAAAGTGGAGTAGGCTTAGTCGGAAGGCAGACCCTAGCAAAAACCGGGACTAATGCCAAGAAGAAGAAGAAGAAGAGTGGGGCAGGTATCTCCAGCAGTGATGATTTAATTGGGAATTGTGTTGATACAAATACTAAATATACAATGATACGCCAATTGTTTAGTTTTACTACGTATAATATAGTTTCTATAGTAATAATGTAATTTACAAAATAAATATTTTTCAGAACAACAATCCCTTTTTAATTTTTCCTTTTAAGGTCGTTACAAAAATTCTTGAAACATTCCCAACGAACTACTTTTTGTTTTCAAATTTGTATGCAATTTAAGAAATATGGATATACATATTATATCAATTAAATCGAAAGTGATGTTGAGAATGTTATAATTTTTTGTATTGTGTTTCATAGTTACAATTATAATTGAATATATTTTCTAAGAAAATATCAATAAAAATTAAACACTTAAGTTGACATTCTATTTTGTAATTTCACTCGAGTTAAAGTATTTTGCTTTCGATTTCGTGAGTCCTACTAAACTTACTACTAACAGTCATATTTTTCAGTTTAAGCTTTCTTATATACAAATTTATTAATTAATGTAAGCACAGAGCTCCTAATGATGATTCCATTATAACTCCAAAAATATATATTTTTGTACAAAGATACGTGTCTATATAAGTAGTTTTATTTTAGTAAGCATTCTTTCTTTTTAGATTTATACGATGTCACATTCTAACTGAAACACAACTGTCATTGGCGGCTTCCAATAGAATAATGAGTGTACAGTTTAGTTACATAAGAAAACCAACGCTCTATCAATATAGAAATAATATTTATTTTTGATATTCCGTTTGTAAAACATATCAAAATTTTTGTATTTTGTTCTCGTTTGTTGAATAGCTCAGTCAGGCCTAGGTGTTCCACTCACAACGCGGCTCGTTTAGGCAATATCGCGGGATCAACCAGCTGTGACGCGCCGCCCTTTGAATACTGATTCAATAAAACAAATGTATATTTCATTTCTTTACGTTTTAACATTTGTAACCGTAATATCTATTACGTTATTATAAAAGTTATTCTTTTATGATTTTTTTACAGTATTATAAATACAGTGAATATGTAATACTCGTACAGATACTGATTGAACTGATTTTTCTATTCATTGGTACATAAAATAAATGAACTAAGTCACAAACATAGGACATTGCGTTTGATTTATAGTATTTATAGTCTGCATCTTGTATATAGCCTAACTATTGATTTTATTACTATATAGTCTAACTATTGATGACCTAGATCTATACTAATGCTATAAATTAAACAGTTTGTTTCGATTAACGAACGAACTAACTAATCTCAAGAAATACTTGTTCGGGTAAAAAAATAGGTTATAGAGGGAGGCTATATCCTACTATGTAATGTTAAAGTCACGTTTTCCTAAGTTAGTTTCATTTGAACGTAACATTTTAATGTTACATTAACAATATTATACAAAAAAATAATAAAAAAAAATCAACATAGCTACAAAATAATTTAATTAATGATTATACAAGGAAGTTTCTGGATATACGATGTAAGGGTGTAAGCAGCTTAGTTAGCTGGTTTTAATAGAAAGAAAGTAAAATGATTTTTGGTTTCAAACAACATCAAACAAGAGACCAGCTGACGACATAAAAACTGAAAATCGTATGAATAATTTTATTGTTAATAATATCCAATAAACGTAACACTATTTATATATCAAAAACGAACTAAAGCAACTTAACTTATTGCATGTTTAACTTCCCGTAATCCGCCCTCCCCCTCCCCTTATTTACTGCACCCTCGTGATTAGTGGAAGTGGTAGGGATTCAATCGCGGCGTAATGAGGGGCGATCGTAAACAATGACGAGATTTACTTCACGGAACAACTGGCCAGGCATCTGGACTTATGGCTGGACTGTACACCCATTTGGCTTATTGCCTTCCTACAGTCAATGTATGGTGGTTCATGGTCGGAATATAAAGTGGGTAATTTTTGGAATAGATAGAGAAATGTATTAAGATAGGAGATTATAAATAATTCGTAAGCATGAATAAACTATCGAAAACAATATTTTCATTATTTCACACTATGGATAAAAATGTTGTGTGTTGTTGTGTTGCTTCAACCTTCCTTACTATGACGTAAATCATGTCAAAATCCCCTCATATATGCAGATACAAAGAAATAAGCATGTTATGATGAGATTTTCATCTCGATTAATTTTACTGCCGGAGTAATGAGGGGTCGTAAACCAGTCTGAGGGAGATTTACTCGGCGTATATCTGTGGAGCTCTAACAAAGGACTTATGGGTTGGATATTGGCACCATGTGCACCAATTTGGCTTTATGATTGTCTTCTGCTTTTCCGAAAACTCATTTATTGTAGAGAGATATTTTTGTAGAGCATGAAGAACCGTAGCTCCTTCAAATAATTTATCGTTGTATTTTAATATCAGTAGATCAATGGATGTCAGCGTCATGTTCACGCTCCATCGCTTTGACTTGTCTTCTTGAATTTAACACACGGTTACTCCGAAATACTTCTTAATACATGATCTTACTTTAGATAATCGTAAATCTGCATAATATATGCACAGCGAGTTCTAATTAATTCTTTCTTCAAAAAAAATAAAATATATTTCTAAATGTCACGTTGGGTAATTGTTTTCAAACGATCCATTGAGCGAGTAGAGCGCCGGCTTCACTTGTACTTGCCGCAATTACACGTTCAGAGTTCACCGACTTGAGAGCCTCTCTTCATTATTTCAACCACCAAATTCAATAAGGTATGTCGTCATTTCGTCTCAATTTGATTCCAATACAAATTACAAATACCAGACTCAGTTTGATTAAAGCCTTTGTAGTCATCTATTTATAGAATATACAATGAATATTCAAGTATACGTAAAGGCAAATAGTAAAACAATGGCAACTCGAAGTTTTCCTCGCTGACCTCTCATACTAACAATGTTTATACGAGAGAAGATGCGCGGAGAATTTGGATATAGATGCGTTCAAGTGCAATAGTCTTACGCCAGAATCGGTATTCCTGATACAAGACTCGGCGTAAGAATAAGAGGCTCTTGCCTATTGGCTATGATGGCTATTTGCTTGAGTGTTTTTTAAATCCAAAAACAGGTAAAGCGCTTTTCCGATAAGTTGCTGAGCGTCATGAAATTCAATTAGGAGTACTCTAGCGACGACGGGATCCACTTTGCAGCTTGGACATTGGCTTTCTGGGAGAATTGTCCGCGCTCAATGTTTTACTTTAATCGCCTCTTATTTATTTACCACGTGTTAATGTTAAATTTTAGCCACATTTGAGAATCAGTCGCCTGTGCCTATGCAATGGTTTGAGTAAAATATAATATTAATTTATAAAAAAGGAGAACATATAGGAATAAGCTTACTGTGTCGATCACGTTGTGGAAAAAATACATATATAATTTATACGCATATCCTTAATACGCGGATGATATGTTAGGAATTCATATGTTTTATAGTTTCCTTATATCTTCTAACCTTTTGTTTTATCCTTATCTGACTTGGGAGCGCTATAAGCGGTGTAGCGTGACTATGTCCACATTATATGTTATCATACTGTATCACACGCGATCGCAAACTAGCATTTTTGTCCAAATAACCTAGATTCGTCAGCATTAATATCGATCTAATTCCCTTAACCCTTATGTAGGTATTTAGAGCGATGGTGGAGGCGACAGGTCGCGTGTGCATCAATCAGGATGGATGGAACACCTGACGCCACTCACGGCATGTTGTAACCGGCGCGGCCAGCGAGCCAGCGACCGGCGGAATAAACTGGACTGACTTTACAGACAGACTTCCGGCAACGCTTCCCGTCCAATGCAATGCATTGTCCACTTAGTTTACTGCAGTATTTAAAGCTAAATATTTTTTGCGATTTATTTATATATGGATAATTAGTAGGACAGCAGAAGAATTAGTAGGACAGCAGTTGTTATTAGATATATTAAAAAACGTTGTGACTTCAATGACTATGTCTGTCTGAGAGGCTACGGACCAATAAAGCAAGTGTATGTAATTGGAAAGATGGACTCATCATGTAGATGATGGTCGCCCATCACGTTGCAGGGCGAGGAGCTCAGAGTAATGTATGGGAATCCTCGCACCGGGGCTCCTTTTAAGTACGCATTAATACTCACCAATCCACTACTAATACAATTCTGTCATATTGATATAAATATTTGATATAATATTATAATAGAGATAACAAAAACGCTTTTTCCGAAGCGTGATAGTTTTATACGAGCTTTTAATAAATGTGTAAAATCACGATTAAGCGTCTGCCTTGTTCTGTGGGGTACACAGTGTGTACATATTCGTATAGGGTACAGTTTACAGTACACACACCACTCCGCGGTGGCGAGAAACGCGCAAACCATTAAGCTACTTTCAAGTTTATTTCCAAGCTCCAGTAATTCGATCACCAACTTGCTCTATGAAGTTTAATTACTAATTAAATTTTCACGACAAATTTTATAGAGACATTTTTGGCGACTCGAATAGATCGTTAAAACGATTCATTTAAAGTTTCAAAATAAGATCAAAATAAGCTAACGTTATCCAGTGTCTAGAGGTTTCTATATATAAATATATATATATATATATATATATATATATATATATATATATATATATATATATATATATATATATATATATATATATATATATATATATATATATATATATATATATATATATATGTGTACATATTCGTATAGGGTACAGTTTACAGTACACACACCACTCCGCGGTGGCGAGAAACGCGCAAACCATTAAGCTACTTTCAAGTTTATTTCCAAGCTCCAGTAATTCGATCACCAACTTGCTGTATGAAGTTTAATTACTAATTAAATTTTCACGACAAATTTTATAGAGACATTTTTGGCGACTCGAATAGATCGTTGAAACGATTCATTTAAAGTTTCAAAATAAGATCAAAATAAGCTAACGGTTTCCAGTATCTAGAGGTATATATATATATATATATATATATATATATATATATATATATATATATATAATATATATATATATATATATATATATATATATAAATAATAAATATACAGTTATAGTAGTTTAGTTGTCTTCGAAATGTGTTTTATTTACATTACACAATACTGCTTTGTGAAATATTTTCGTTTACTCGCGATATACAGTATGCTTATATACTGTAAAAAAATAAGACAAATTTTTGTGTTTAGTTAAATATATTAGTTTAGTTACACTCTTATAATGGATATGTCTGAGAAATAGTTTAAAACTCCTGAAATCATAACTTCAAACTTAGCAAGTATTTCGAACTTACTAACGAACTGACCAGGAATAGGTTTAAAGTGAATTAACAAGCGGTAGAAGTAGCAGGAGGTATAACCGCGAAATCTCTCTATAGTTTGCTCAAAGATCTCGGTCTGTCTAGAACTATCGTCATTTCAATTCTAGAACGATTTTCCATGGCAGCATTAGAAGCATAATTTTGAATTTGTTGGAGGAGTTAGGGCAGTAGAATAGGGCGTAAATGCAGGCACTTTTAAACCTTCACTTGGGTCGCAAAACCCAACGGGCAGCGCCTGAGCTCCTCTATCTACAACGCGAATGAATCTATGGAATATTATGTAGATTTTTCTCTTCTCTTGCATAGAATATCACAATAACCTATCTAATACAATATAAGTAAGCATTTTAGTATTGCAAACCATTATGATTGATCATCTATTTTTGAAGTTTTATACAAATCCGTTTTCGATGCTTGTTTGTCAGCACGCTCTGATAGCTTGTGTTTGTGAGACTATAATATATTTACTCAATAACTTGCTGTAATTTAAATTTTGAATATTACATTACAAAGCGAGCGTTAATCCTGCGGAGTATGTTGATACAGTTTCTAATTATAAATTACTAAGAGATTTAGTTGTCATTACGTTAACACTCGGTATTACTTACTTTGTTGACGCTTATATTAATATTGCTATGAATAATATAGAAATACCACAGTTACGTAGTTGGAGAGTGACTGATGATGTGCTGGTGATGTACTGGTGATGTACTGGTGATGTACTGGTGATGTACTGGTGATGTACTGGTGATGTACTGGTGATGTACTGGTGATGTACTGGTGATGTACTGGGGATGTACTGGTGATGTACTGGTGATGTACTGGTGATGTACTGGTGATGTACTGGTGATGTACTGGTGATGTACTGGTGATGTACTGGTGATGTACTGGTGACGTACTGGTGATGTACTGGTGATGTACTGGTGATGTACTGGTGATGTACTGGTGATGTACTGGTGATGTACTGGTGATGTACTGGTGATGTACTGGTTATGTACTGGTGGGTATGGTGTGTCAAAATGTAGCTCTTACCTGGTATGGTGTGTCAAAATGTAGTAATACCATTCTGTGTATGAATATATCATTGGAATCCATTTCACATGATATAAAAGATCTCTCTCATATGATATAAAAGATTAAATAAATCATATGTCGATGACAAGCGTAGTAGTATTACGCAATATGTATAATGCATATGTACCTGAAGCTTATATGTGACATACTTATATAGAAAATATTACGGCAATTTAATATTATTCATAAAAAAAATATCTTTCAAATTTTTTTTCCTCCTTTTAGGTTGAATATTAATAATTATCAGATTTTATTAAAATAGTTGTGAACGAGTGAAGCTCGACGTCACCAAGATAAACAGCCACTTACAATATGACCATAACATATTTGAAGCTATTAAGATAACAAAACCCAACGAAAAATACATTTTTTAAGTTTATCACTCCAAACGATGATTTACGGAGCTCGTTAAATAAATCAGTGCATGCACTTGGCAAATAATCAAGTCGTCAGCCCCAACACTAGTCCAGAACACCAGTCCTTACTCGTTTATAATATTGCTCAACATAAATATTTTATTAAAATATAGGTATACTTTATTAAAAGCTTAACTATACGCTAAATATAACGTACGCTAAATATACGCTTAACTATAAGCTTATATAGGTAGCTTAATTCACAAATATATATTATAATAAAATAATATAATTTTCTATGTAAACATTAAGGCAAATACAAGAAATATATTTATTTAAATATCTCTATACCTTTATATCATCATACCGTATCTAAGAATAGAAGCCCCATCCACCATCACGTACCGATTCACAATTCCCGACGGTACAAAGCAAAAAAATATTTTATTATAGAATCTAATAATATATAACATTTATTGTTAATATTGCAAGTGATAAAAACAGAAATACAATGTCGACTCTACATTTAAAATGCAAACAAAAGAATTTATTTAAATGTTTATTATACAGCTTACTCATTTTTTTGTATGTTTTGCATAATAATTCTTTCCTCTCAGCTTTATAATGTTATGTTATCATTATATAAATTTACTATGATGAGTCATGTCATGTCATATATATATATATATATATATATACAGAGATGGAAGATACGAAATGGAAAGGCGTTTTGTTGCCTGTAGCAGAACGAACGGTCGCTGGCAATGAAACGTGGGTATTGCAGAAGATGAAAGAAAGATGAATGCTGTGGAGATGCGATCTCTTCGGAGGATATGCAGCTTAACTGACCTTCGATTCGCAACGAAGAGATACACAGAATGGTAGGTGCCAGCGAGAAGAAGAACAACGTGCTCAGGTGGTTTGTGCACGTCAACAGAATGAGTGATGAAAGAATGATAAAAAAGATATATAAAGCAAAAGTGAAAGGGGAGACCTCGATTGACCTTGGAAAACACAATGTCAAAGATACTGGATGAAGGTGACGTAAAAAGCATGAGGACGCCCCGGAGAGCATGTGTGAAGAGGTTAATGACAATGGACAAGGCGAAAGAGGTATGCAGGGACTGCAGCGTTTGGCGCTCCGTTCTCTCTGATTACCCGGCTAGGGATAAACCGTGAAAGTATGTATGTATGTATGTATGTACGTATGAATTATTAAATCTGTCTCGTTCAATCTTGTACCTTGTATTTTGTTCTTATATATGTATATAAAGACCATTTTAGGACCATTATAAGTTTGTTGTCAGAATCGATTGCAAGATTTTGCCTAAGAACTGGTTATGGAAGTTGATAGTATCAATTATTTTTCAAATGTCTTTATATTCTTTATGTAGAGGGATGAAGGTCATATAATAATAAATATAATAACTTTACTTACTCATGAAAGGTAGAGTAAATGAAGAATCTAATACCAGCTGTTTTTGAAGCACGAAGTACCTCTATGAATATGCTGTGTGAATAGAAAATACTGGATCTACGCTCAAAAATAAATCTCATGTTAAAGTGGAATTTTAATTTGACCTGAATGCTAGCAGAGAGTATCTCTGATATTTTTCTCCATAATAGCATTGAAGTTTTTTTAATAGAGATAACATTTTTGTGTGTTTCTCGCTAGCCTTGCTCCGATTTCACTTCACTGTTGTTCATAACTTAGTACTAAAAATATACTATATATAAAATCTATAAAATTTTGACATTTCAAGCTTAATTAAAATATTTGATATAGAATTATTTAAAACATGTTTACATTTAACGGAGGAGGCCGACCATTGCCTTCAACATATCAATTAGTAAATATTACATCATTTAATACAAACGTGAAACATATGAAGCACTACGAGGGTAATATAGCGAGAGTGTGACCACACTACTAGTCTCAGTTCAATGGGTATTAATTTGTATTTGTCAGAGCGTGTGTGTTTTGAGAAACTTATTTTGTGTTGAACAAAGCTGGCTACATACAGGTAAGACAGGAGCAGCAGAGTATAGTTGATATTAATGGACATACCGTCAGCTCGTAGCGTAAGCTCATAGAGTTGGAAATTGTATGAACTTGAATAAGTAACCCTTTAATGCGATTACGTGAATATATAACTATAGCTTATTGAATGCTTATTAGATTTCTATCGTATCGGGAAATATAAATTATTCATTTTTTAATAAAATCGAATGATACATCGATATTATATTCTGTTGTTTTGCTCTATGAGATGTTACGAGTAACCAGATGTTATGTTGTGAAATATAACTGCTTATACTCTATTTTATTATTTAGAGCATTCATTTATTCACTTAAAGTAAACTACCAAATTAGGTTCAACTCTATAAAAATGAGTTTATATTGTAGTAACATGTTTGATTCTCATTGTATTGTATACATAAATATATTTAACTTATCAATTACGAGCGGTGCAATGAAGACCGGCCGACGTTATAGTACCAAATTAGGTTAGCGAGTGTAAATGTAATATCAGCCAAATACATTCGCTACAGAGGCAAATCGCACCAATTTGGCAGCTCACTGCACTTTTATTGTGTGCCGCAATATATGAGAGGTAGCGTTTGTGAAATTAATATATGAGAAATGGAAAGACAGCACCAATACTTTGTTTTTAAATGGAATAAGTACATTTGCATGCTAGTATTATTTGCATGATAATTAAGTGGTAATATCTTGTACGCGATTCAGAGAAATTTATACATTCATAGAAAGAAGCTTGAATTAAATTTGATTTACTGGAATTAACCAAATTGTAAAAAAAGTATTCGCTGTATACATTTGAGTTTAAGACCTATAAAATATCTCTATTCGTCACAAGCTCCAGTTAGTTTTACTACAAATTTAAAATATTTTTACACTTATCTCTCAAGCCATCCTCCATCTTGGAAGCTGGCTTCATCTCGGAAGACACTCGCGTCCCGTTCACAGACAATTTGCCCTTTGCAATTACCCGATATTTGTTTATATTAGCCTCTATTTGCCTCTACTTGCCTATATATATATATATATATATATATATATATATATATATATATATATATATATATATATATATATATATATATATATATATATATATATATACGTGATTTACTCTCTATATTTATTTCCATATATGTAAGTCATCATTGTAATACTCGTATCGATTACTATTTATATTATTCATATTATGACTGCATGTCAGTCGTTCATCGTACTGGTGCAGTTTAGTCGTGACTGACTTCTTGTCAAATCAGCATTTTGTCAAAGCCCAATGCTTACCGATAAAACACCAAGCTGATATAAGCCCTAAGTAAAATAAAAGGAAGAGACCGAAGTTAGTTTTCAAGAAATTCTAGCATTGCTAGAATTTCTTGAAAACTATCTTCGGTAACTCACCATAAAACGGTGTAAATTCATAAAAAGTTATATACATTTTAATTGTTATTAGAAGTCCAAATAAGATCCATCGTGAATCGTAAGATAGTAACAATATAATTGTTAATTAAAAAATCTACTTACACCAATGACTACGTACACAGTATCTAAAACAATGTAAGCTGTGTAAGTATCTGAAGTGAATCATAAATGTTTTTAACTAACAGGTGTTTCAATTTCTCAATGAAGCTAAACTTAACGTCTTTGGGCATTAATTTCGCCGTCGAGAGCTACTCGTACCTATATACGAGTATATCGAGATTGTTTTTCTTTACTATATTTAGAGAAGTCGTTGCCCGCCGCCGCCCGCCGCCCGCCCGCCGCCGCCCGCCGCCGCCCGCCGCCGCCCGCCGCCGCCTACTGCCGCTTATAGCTTTGATTGCTCCTTAATTTATGTTAACGTGTGATAATGTGTTGCATCAAACGGTTTTATAGCAACGTAAAGTCTTAAAATTAAGATTGTACGAGTATACATGGTCGGATACTGGCGCTAGGTGCAGGTTCGATTTGATTAATATTTTATTTTATTATAATAGCTATATTTTATTAGTGTAGTGAGTATTAACTTCTTAACATTCCCTAGATTCACCGTGGTAGGGTGAGAAGACCGGAGTGCTCGGAACATGCAGGCCAAGTGAAGATCCGACTGCGCTTTAACCCTCGCCCGCACTGTACGAGTTCCTTCTATATGACCTAAAAAAACATTTAACTAATGTGATATTGAAATTAATTAATACTTCGAAGAAATATATTCTTAATATATGTTTCACTTAATATAGAAAAACTGAATTTAATTTAATTTTTTATCCAGGAAATAGAAAATGATACTTGTCTCTCCTCTACGTAAGTAAGTAGTGTCGTGTACAGTGTATACTTATTTACAACATTAACATTAACTTTATCCCACTGGCTTATCAAAATATATATTTTATAATAAAATCCTCCACAAAATCCAGTCACCAACCAACCAACAGTTACAATTACATACAATCAGAACAAAGGGCGACATCACAATAGTTTCAGTATTCGCATGACATATTATCATGAATTAGAATGAGAACTATCCGGACGTGTATCAGCGATCCCATCTCTTCCACTTGTATAGCTTGTACAGACGTCGGTATTCGCCTCACGTATCTCTGAAATACGAGGACCCAATGCTGTAATGTTGAACTTAAAAATGCTAAATCGGTCGAAATTATATTGTTAAGCTAGTGACTATATGATTTTGTTTCATATTTATTGTAATTTAGTCAAATATGTATTCGTACATTATAACTATATTTGTGGCATGCGTATTGTGAATATACTATGTTATATTATATTTATATTTAGCTTCACGCTGTATCCCGCACATAGCAGGGTAGGCAGAGGGAACCGTAAGCTTAAGGAACCTAGTGTTAAGACACACTCCATTCCCTACTTTTAGCCATTCGAAGCATAGCGTGTTGAGTGGCGGAACCCAACACCGCGCTTTGCCTTGTTGTCAGAGCAGTGAAAATGAATATAATACATTCTCCTCGAGTGGGAATTGAACCCAAAAACTAGCGTGTTTACAGGCAGACGCTGTGTCTCGGCGCTATGACGGTACCCTCTATATACTATATTATTTATGAATAAACTATGGAAAAAAGCGCAGGTTCATGGTTGGTAAACTTATGACCTCTATTTGCTTATTCAACTATATTGTGCATCAATTGACAAAAAGTGAGAGGGAAACTATTGTTAAGACATATAATATGACACATGTGCCCGAACTAGCTTTGTCCACAGGCACATAGCCGCGTGGCTTACATTGAAAGATAAATGTGATTGATATATGTAGCTTAAAGCTGAATAAACAATTCGTTCTAACACAAATATATATTTTTTATTCCATTCAAAAGTTCCTGAGATTAGTGCGTACACACCGTTCATCTTAATAATATAATGTAATAAGTTTAATTAAGTTAGTTTAGTAATAACAATTTAAAAAGTAAATATAATAATAATACAGAATACCATCCAAAACCAACTTATGATCCTTTTATTAAAATAAAATAAAGTGTATTAACATGAGCCAAAATATGTAACTTATCCAAATAAACATTTAAATACAAATGTTTAATGAAATTGAGGAACAGATGTGCCGGAGGGAAATTACAAAGCTTGTCAGTACTTTGAAAGTTAGGAGCTCCTCCATACTCCGCGCTGCTACTGTAGCAGCGAAGACGGCAGGCAGACCGATCACGTACGGACGAGGCGTCTTGCCAAAAATATCTTACATTATACAGAAAAACGAAATAAATTTCATATTTTTCATGGAACATTACGTGTTTCAGTACGTGGCGAATTTTGGCCGCAACTGTAATATGTATTTATGTGAGTATGCTGTGTTATCATATTATATCGGTTGATTATATTTAAAGTCTATTTTGGCTGTAAAAATAATATTTCTATAAGGACGTGAAATGACAGTTGCTCCTGTAAATATTTACGGCAATTATAGTTCTTAGAAATTTAAGATTATAATATATTTTTTAGAGTAGAGAGGATCTAGAGTTAGACACTACACTCTCCATTTTTTTATCTTTACCTATAGTTAAGCAAGTTAACGTCCCGTAAGAATAGTACATGTTTAACTTAAAATTTTCTAAATAGAATTTCTGTACAGGTTTATATTGAGTATAATACGCGTATACATGGTGATATACCCGTGTGGTGTGACAGCGTACTAGTGCAGTGATCGAAATGTCGGCTTTTAAATTGTAAATAACGCAAGTTGCATGAGATGAATCCACGACAAGTAGTTTTATTCAACAAACGTGAAAAGTGGATAATTTTACGTAATATATAATTACAAAAACACTTGTTATAGTAAAAGTTATATTCGTTATGTAGAAAATTTTAAAGGCTTATTGTTTGTTTGCGAATTTCCCGCAAGTGTGCGGCGTGGAAGGAACATATGTTATATCACTGTACCGAAAATATTATTGAATATAAGCATTCCACTCTTCTACCGAGTGGAGTGTGCCACAATTGAGCAATTTATATTAATTGTATCGCAAAGCTCTTAAGCTCCAGCTAGACCTTCAAATAGATATTCATTTATTATTCAAGAATATATACTAAATTTAAAGATGAACTCAAAGTATATAATATTTATGTCATACAAAGCAGGCACTGTAAGTATACATTATAATTAGTAAAAATTCTGGATAGATCAATAATTGTATAACTAGACCAATAAATAAGTAGAATTTTAGGCATTGCGTGTTGTTCCGCCACTCTTAAACCGAGGACCGAAGTCTTAGAAAACAATAATTTGAACGCAGCGGGATTTGAACCCGCGCCTCATGGAAACCGTCCAAGCGCTCTGACCACTAAGCCTAGTGTTCTTCATCACGTTGCGTCGAAATTCATATATGCTTTTTACAACTTAGTAGGTTGTTAGCATCATATATTTACTTTAAGTATTTTTATATCCTCTGTGTGGATTAACATTTTGTATATGTTTAAATGTGGATATATGTATTTATATGTGGATATTTAGTAATTGTTATGCTTATATTTAAAATTCTTCCTAATTTTAGTCAAAGCGTTGTAATGTATTTATTACTGTCATAGTATTTTATGGTAGCGTATATTTATCGCGGGTAGACCCAACCCGTGACCACTGATTACTGCAAAGTGTTCAAAACGTCGGATTTCCAAAAAAATGTCGATATGCGCGATTAATCCGGTTAAAATGTTTTATTTAATATCTATAAATATCGCGAAAGCCAAAGAAATTATTATAGAATTGCATATATTGGTATGTATGTCTCATTTCATATCGCTCTGTACAAAGCTATTTTTGAAAATATACATTAATTGCTATCGTCACTTTGTCACGCAATATATATATATATATATATATATATATATATATATATATATATATATATATATATATATATATATATATATATATATATATATATATATATATATATATATATATGTAATGTATGTAATAATATATTCATGTAATCACCGTTAAACGTTAGTAATTAACTAATGAACTTTAAAATCATTAAAATTAACACGTCAGTCTAATTATACCTCGCTATTAATGATCCACCTGTGTATGTTAATATATATGTTAATTAAAAAAAATGTACGTTGGTAAAAGTCTCTATAATTATTAAATTTGTTGTTCTTTTTTTGTTTATTTCAATCCATTATTTAACTGGTCTTAGATGAACTACTATTACTAATATACTACAAATATATTATTAATATATTTATCTTTATTTTTTAAATAAAGGTCCTCAATTATTAGTTACGTGTAACTTTAAATTGCGTAGAAAGTAGTAACAAAGATGTTTTCTTTCCTATTGCCTTTACTATAACCCCACTACCTCTCAAAGATGAACTGAAACTGGAAAGAGGAGTATTATATCACTACACGATCACTACATATAACTGTATTAAGCTTGTATTACACGTTAAGTGATATATATATGTGTGTTGCAGATACTAATGTTAGACACTAATTTGTTTAATATTTTCGATTCTATTTCGACTTATTAGATTCACGCTGTATCTCGCAGTCACATACGCACACATCATATCCGCATACAGTAGGGTAGGCAGAAGGGACCCAGTGTGAAGACACTATTGCGTGTTGAGTGGCGGAACTCAACGCCGCGCCTTGCTTTATAGCTAGAGTGAAGAAAATTTAAATAACTCAATCTCCTTGAATGGGTATCGAACCCAAAATCCATCGCATTTTATTATACCCTTATACCCATACCCCCTTTACAAACCTACCTAGGACCTAGGAAGCGTCTGCAAAACCTAAATTTAAACACATGAAGATCTATGCAAGTAGACGGCGACAACGAGACTAGCTTGTATTAATATTAGTTGTACTTAGTTCAGCACACACCGGTCGGTTGTTTATAGCTTTTTTTTTATATACCCTTTATTATACCCATAGGGGGTATGGGGGGGAGGGTTATTACAAACCTACCTAGGACTTAGGAAGCGTTTGCAAAACTTAAATTTAAACACATGAAGATCTATGCAAGTAGACGGCCAGCTAGCGACAACGAGACTAGCTTGTATTCATATTAGTTGTGCTTAGTTCAGCACACTGCGGTCGGTTGTTTATAGCTCTCTTGGATATTATTTAACTTACTTACAGTTTTAATACTTTCCGTCAACACTAAGAGTTACGAGTGGTCAAATGTGTTTATTAATTTGTTATAATTATTTGAATTTCATACGTGAATATATAAAATATTACGAATTAATTGTGGAAATCGCACAGAAAGGTGAAGTTATTACTACAAGAATGAAGAAGAATATTAAAAGATATATAATGCAAGACAGAGTGATAAGATAGGTAGGGGGAGACCTCGATTGACCTTCGAGAACAGTCGGCTGACGGTCCACTCTGACTACCCCGCTAAGGGTAAATTGTGAAGCTAAAAATAAAGCTTAATATAATTATGACACGTCTTAATTCAATATTGTCCTGTATATAACCTTTACTCATCCTTATAACACTGTATCAATACATCATATATGAAAAATATGTATAACAAAATAAAAACAAATTGTACCATATAAATGTATTAATAAGTATCAAGAAGCTTTTATGTATGTAGGTACAAGCCACCAGAACCAAAAGCTCGGCATAAATAAATAAAGTTTAACGTGCAACTAACATGATATAAACGGTAACTGTACGTCCGTGTGTTTACACACGCCGTCCTCTCTAATCCCCGTTATTTATTTAGAAGCGTATTTCGGGCCTCGCGTAGACGCGTCAGTGTGTCCGCGACACTGATATTGCAGTCTGCAGTCATAGGCAACTATTGAAAATATTTCAATGTTTTACAGTTTTTGCAGAAATAAATGTTCCCGTTGTTAAGGTATTTGTAATGTAATAAATGTACTTGGATGATGTCGTTAGGAGAATTCCGGTTGTTGTTAAGTGTTACAACACTATGTTCTTTAATATTCGCTCGTCTTAGTGATATAGCATGCTAAGTGGCAGAACCCAACACTACGCCTTAACTAACCAAGGAAATAAAAGTGATGAATAGAATAATTTCCTTTGTTTCCTGCTAGCGTTTTAATTTCCACGTTACATAAAAATGTTACATTACATGAAAAAATTCAACAAATTATGTTGTTTCTAAAATAAAATGCCTCGCTACTGAAGGATTAAGGCTAAATACTGGCGCAAGTGAAATATTTTTTTAATTGCCCTTGTTTAAGGAAAGTAAGCTTTTGGAAGCTAAAAAGCTTTTTGGAGAATTTAATTTAAGTGTATCTTAACGTATATTGTTTTTTGTAAAACTCGAGTACTTTCACTTTTAATTCAACTCTTGGAGGAAAAATATGTTTTGAAAAAGTTTTATATAAAATATGAGCTTTTCATAAGCTAAGCTTAAGGCATATTCAAATTATATAGATAAATAATAATGATAAGTCATTCTGTTCTGAGTTTACTTTCTAACTACAGATATAATTTATATTTTTTTTAAGTTGGCCTAGTGTCAAGATACTCTATGCTCCTGTTTTCAGGCAAATTTGAGATACTCTATATTATATAATGGAGGTCAAAGGCGCATTATGTCTCTCCAGAGCGGAGATAAGAAAATAATTAATTTATTCCGAGTGGGGACCCAACCAATATTCTGTATCAACAGCTAAAATAAAGTACATTAAAGTATAATATTTCTTTCCCTGTATTTCCAAAAGGGTTTTTAATCACAACAATCGGGAAAGTTATTTCAAACGGATCAAGTTACATGTTACATAAAACCGGCATAAGCTTCAATTGTCACACTCACTAGCGTAGGTATGAGTGTGCAAGATAACCGTAATACCTATACTTAATATGAGTATGCAAACAACAGCACGATTGAGTCAACTGTGGGCTGGCGCCAGACGCGACCCCTCACTACGCGGCCGGTAGGTTCTGTGACGCTGACGTACGATTATGTTATGTATAAAAACTAAATACATATGTTTTATATTGTAGTGTGAGTCACACTCGCTAACACAACTTTCTGTACCAATTTCATGATAACAGGGCAACGTCCCGTTTTGTTCCTTTTGGAGATATGGAACGGAGAGAGATTAAGAGCAAATTAAAATGATGTCATCTTCTTTACAGTAAACGCAATAAATGCAAATGAGGTAATTTACAAAAACCCAACTGTCTCAATATTCGTTATAAACTTAGTAAAGTTAGTTATTTCAATGCTTTCTGATTATTATGTTCCCAAACTAAATATCCATTTTCCTGATGCGTGAATACCCAAACAGTAACTTTTATATAAATATGTACATAAATACAAATAGATTGGCACCATCGTTCCAGTGGTATATCTATTAACTGTAAAGCGACGGTTGAGGTTCGATATCCACTCAGGGTAGTGCAATATTTTCACCTCCCCGCTCTGATAACCTTGTCTGTTGTACGCGGGATACAGCGTGAAGCTGAAGTAAATGTAGCAGTCAAGTCAAGTCTAGTAATAACATAATATATAGGACTCTAGAATAAATATACTACCAACTCTACCTAGTTGCGGTAGTTGCAGTAAGCCATCATATGTAGGTACTTCATTCACATTCCATTTAACGCAAACAATGTCTAATGAAATAAGTGAAACAATTTAATATACATTAAATTTTTATTAATATATATATAATAAAAATAAAATATATAATATAGATTTAATATAGATTTAAATATAAATTTAAGCAACTACTGCAATTTGAACTTTTAACCTCCGTGCTAACTAACGCACAACTCAACTTCAGCAATGTTGCCTTGAATGCTGTTTTAAATATTTCATTGAGCTCTCTGTCCGACGCGATGATAGCAGTTAGATAGATCTAAACTACGTCAATACTCACTTCATCTCTTACATTCGAGTGCAAGTGTTAAACAGATAACCGAGCTACTGAAAATAACTTCCAGATATAAATATATGTATGTTTGTAAATCGTTAATCGTTATATATATATATATATATATATATATATATATATATATATATATATATATATATATATATATATATATATATATATATATATATATATATATATATATATATATATATAACGATTAACTATAATATATTATATATATAAAGTTGAGAAACAGTTAAAACACAATTTTGTCCGTACGTATTTGTAACGAATGTATATATTCACATTTTACATACATTCAGTTTTAGTAGCTCCTGAAAACAAAGCTGAGGAGTTAAGGCTAGAGTACTAGAGAACTTATGTATCTAAAATATAACAGCCTGTTGCATTTAACGGCGAAATAATTCAGATAGATAAATACAGTAGAATAACTTTTCGCTCGTCTACCTTCACCGCTGCAATTTGTAACTTTATTCTATGTTTCTCTTTATTCTATCTTTTCGTAACAGATTTGGTTGAAGTCAATTTCAATTTATATAATCTGACAAATTTGTGAAACGGGCGGATAAAATAAAATTATATTTGTTCAAAATCTGATATATTTTAGGTTGAAAGGTGGAACTCGAAGAGGGTATAACGATGGCGATGTATGCGATTGTCGCGGCCTTATGAAAATATTGACGAAGTTTCGCAATAACGGCGTGTGAGGGACCGAGCGAGGGGCCTGGAATACGCTGAGGTCGACGGCATACCGACCCGCGAGAGACATACTTGGAAGTTTTATTACTTTTTTCTAAAGTGAATAAATCATATTTAACATTCGTAGCAGGTTCTGATTACAGATGGGTTTTTATATATATACAATATACTAACTTATAAAACATAGGAATAGAAGATGAGGAACTAGGTGACCGGTATGTCCTCTCGACCCTGTTTTGTATAAAATGACAAAACCGTATATTTCTGTAGGGTAAAACCGCGATAGATGCCCCTCTTTATGAAATGGCCACCTTATTTTGAAAATATCAATTTTATACGAATAATTTCCATAGGTATAGCTAACTCAATCCTTTATCTTGTAATTATATTATTATTTACCTCTCAAATACTGATTTTGCAGATATTGCTTTTTCGTGGAACCTCTTTTTTGAGGATAGATGCCTACCTATATGGATAGTTGCCCCACCATGAAAATACTGACAAGGATAGATGCACATAGATGAATATATATATATATATATATATATATATATATATATATATATATATATATATATATATATATATATATATATATATATATATATATATATATATAGCTATAACTGATGCACTTTGTATACGATAAACCCAAATGAAATTATAAATAGTTTTACTCCTGAAACAACAGTTGTCTCTAAGAGGCGTGGGCCATAATAATGACAAAGACATTTTGTATTTTTTTTAATGCTTAAATTTTTGTCGTTAGGAGATTATTCTAATATCACAAATATGATTATAATGCAATATCTATAGAATTTGACTTACTATAATATAAATTTTTAAGTTTATATTCCAACCAATTTAATTAAAGTTTATATGAATAGTGCTTTTATTATTCCACATCTTACACGTTCTTTACGTCATCAACGTTTTGAAAATTGTATGAGTGTCACGTAGCCTGTCCAGGCATGCCGTTATTTTTACACATATATGCTCAGTGTTATCCTGTCCATCTCTCTTAGTTTCTACGGTCTTTTAGTTTTATTTCCTTTAATTTATAGTTAAGTGGTCTTCATTTTCGCTGCTTGAACTTTAAATAATTTGCCTTTTTAGTGAATTCAGTCTTGATCAATTGTCATTAAACTTAAAAAACTTTAAACAATTATAATTCATTCCATTTTACATTTAACAATTTTAATTAAATTTTAGTTTAACAAAAGTTGTAATATTTTGTATTATATTATCAGTAATGCATACATCTGTAATGCCAAAAACATATTCTTAATTCTTTCTTTGATATTCTATGAATAAATAGTTAAATATATAAAAAATATGACAGATACTAATAATATTTTATAAAATTAGAGTTGCTCCGTATATGGTGTACGAAGTTATAGATGCCCTAAGGGCACCTATAACTTTTTTCTTATATGTTATAAACAAAAAAGGTAAATATTTATATCTAGATGCAGACCTAATAAACCTATTGGTTCATATATTTATTGACGTAATAAAAAACATAATAGAATTTATTACTTATTATTTAAAAACTTATCTTTAAAAAATTTAAGTTTTCATGAATTTCGTTGCCGAAATAGTTACACTCACGAGCAAAACACGCCCTCGCCATACGGCTTTATGTATGTACATGGGTAATTAATGTAAGGGGTGATTGCTGCTTCTACTCATACGATTAATTCTTAGTCGTGAATCCGGGAAGTTAGGTCTTTAGAACATGGGGTGACTATCCCACTTGAGCATCTATCCCGGTTTACCCCATATACCTTATGTGCCAACAATGCTCGTAAATATACATACATAAGGACCTATGTACATATGTATGTACATAAGTAGGTACAGGTACATGGTCAAAGAGAGCCGGGCCTCACATCAATCAATATATTCAAATTATAATTCAATCAAGTTTTCAATAGATCGTTAACCAAACTAATAATATTATAAATGTTTTTGATTGTTTCGCTATTTGGTCTACTTCCACAATATGATATTGTGATGACAAGTATTTACCTAATTTCAATTGGATTCAACAATATGCAATGTATTGCTCAATAGTTATTATGTATTATTACAATGATAATTACTTATTAACTGTTTTTTAACAAATACATTCTAGTATATAATCTAGTAAATAGATAATCTAGTAAATTGACATTTAAACTGAGGAAACCTACGATTTCTCTATAAACAGAATTTAAATATATATTAATAAAACAAATAGCTTCTCGTTTTTTCCCACACATAGCACTTTCCGCAATTTTAGAGATATTGAATGTTGAGTGGCGGAACTCAACGCTGAGCTTCTTCTTACCAGTGCAAGGAAATGAAATAAATCTGTATCGCAAGTGAAAAGCAAACTTCCACAGTTGTCGCGCATATACGTCACACGCTTGCATTTTAATATTAAAATAATAAAAATAAATAGAAGGTAAATAGTCTGTTTTGTTTATGAATTAAAGCTCAGTCCGACAACTTTCCCTCAAAATGTACACATTTCGCTTCGCTAATACTACTTACGTAACTTTTTAAAAATAACAAACCTTTAATCCTATAAAAGCTACAAATGGAAGGATACTACTATATACTAAAAAAATATGTTATAAAGTTTTATCGTCACACATGTGGGGTCGATCCTTTTTGGGAGGAATGTTTGTATTCAAATTATTTTAATTTCCGGTCACATAACATTACATATCACTGACAAATTGTTCGAGAATTAGGGACAGAGTGTCTTAGCACTAGGTTATTTCTGTTTTCTCATTTTTGTTGCGGGAGATTCTAGACAAAATAAATACTTTTAACGTTACGTAATATAGTAGGTATCCGGTGTCATATCAAAAATAATAATATTTAATTATACATATAAATTAAATTAAATAGAATACTATGCCACGTAAACGAATCATGTAAAACTATTCCAGTATATAAATCATATTATTAAAAAAAGTGTTAATCATTAAAAGTAAGCGATAAGATCCACCACCCACCACGCAATATGTACAACTGGATATTATACATCTCTAAGTCTATCTAGCTGGATATTTGAACTAGCTCTTACACGTAACGAAGATCCCCATCCCGCCATCGTGACATACGTATTTCTCTATAAAACATTTTTCCATTTCAAAGCAATAGTTACTGAGATTAACTAGCACTATTTTTATTACTAGCATTTGAAAATATGCATATTTTTAAATTTTATGCTATAGTTCACAATAAATGTTGCCAAATTATAATATTTTCGTATTAAATAATACTTCGTGTTCGGTATTTATATCAAATATCTACAGAATTGGCGGTTTTGAAATTCCCCGAACATAATTTTAAAATGATGAGCAATTGTTTTAGATAATATTACGTTATTGAATTACGCGCAATCGGATCCCGCCTCGTACCGTTTGCTTGCCGTTGCTTTTTAATATACTTTGTTACATCATGTTGTCATTTTTATGTATGATATATACATAAGATAGATGACGACCAAGACTAGATAATCTAATTCTGATCGGGCAAATGTTTTTTTTTTAGCTTCACAAAAAGGTGTCCTGTGTGAAGGCACTCTGCTATTCACTAATCATCGAAAAAAAAATATATATATATACATTTATTAATGTACTGGAAATTCAATACGTACGTTTCCAGTTAGGTTAAACAACGAGCGGCGTTGTTTTGCCGCAACTAAACACTGAATAACTTTAAAATAGAAAATGGTATATAAATGTATAAATATGTACCTACTATAGATATAGTACTATTCAAAATAATATATATTAAAAAAAGTAAGAGTATATATGTAATCAGACAGTCTTAGATCTTCAAAGATTGGAAACAGATTTCAATAAGAATAAGAAAAAACTTTTAGAAAAACAATTGTTATTCTTCTAGCATTTCTAGAATAAAATACATATATAATGTTAATCGTTATACGTGTAATATAAAATTGTTTAAAGAACATGACCCCGACATTCAAGTTACATTGAAATATTCTTGTATTTACATTTGTATTCTGATTGTGAAATCAATTGGGAAATTTTCTAGTAATATATTTTGTAAATATATTCGTACTGTACCGTACTGTATGTTTTATTTTATTTGTATGTAATTACGATTACTCTGCCAGTTTTTAATGGATATTGATGGTTCTTCTTTGTATAGTAAATCATATCTCAGAGGCAGCGGTGGAAAACCAAGGTGAAAATAATATTTACAGATAATTATTTAATACACTGAACATAAACTGATGACATTAATGAAAAAGTATTTAGATTGGTATTTAAAATAGCAAATTGAAACATAGGTAATATGTATCAATCATTTTGTGAACTGTTTTATATTTATGTTGACTTTAATTTAAATATTATTATTTCCATGTTATTTTTAGTTAGCATTGTGAGTTTTGTAGTATTTTCTGTGGGATTTTGTAAAAAATATGTTAGTTAAGAAACATATATACAGGTAATATATATTGCGGTATCTATATTTTTGTAGATTTTATATATTATAAGGTACAAAACCAAAAGTTTAGCGTTTTTGTACATTTCCGTAAGGTAAGCTCTATCTTATAATATTTTGAATGAGAGCAAATATGAGTGCGAGTTGCTTGATGAATATTATGAATAAAACCTCTGAGGCTCCTTTTAAGTCTTACATAAAAGAAAAGTAAAGGCAGAATACCTACTGAGAGAGGCCTAGTTTACCATCGTGGGCTTTTATGCAAAAAAGCTTGCGAGCTTTTTCTACATTTTGAAGTTTTATATGGAATTATATCACTGAATATTTATAATACGTTAAGTTACTTTTTTTATACATATAAAAATATGTACATAAAAAAGTAACTTAACGTTTTATACCGCATAGCAAGTAAGCAGAGGGAGTATAGTGTTTATAAAGTCCATACATTTTAGAGACATTACGTAATGTGCAGCTGAACTCAATGACTTACAAGGAAATTATTTTTACTCTTACTACAGTAACACTAATTTAAATATGTTCATTCCCCCGAGCAGGGATCGAACCCACAATTATCTCGTTGCAAATCACTACACTATAGTACTAGTACTGCGACGCGGCGGCTTCAATATGAACCAGGTAGAGGCCGCCGTGGTGCAGAGGCAGGCCATATTGTAAACGTGACGGTCGCGGGTTTGTATCACACACGGGTACACAAAGTCCGTGATTACCGCCACTTAACATTAAATGTCTCAAAAATTGAACGGGATATATGATCTGTAAAACGTATAGCAGCTATATTCATTTTCATGCGTCTTGTATATATATATCCGGCGCGTGCTTAAAATATCATCGCTTTAAGCTTTCTAAATTTGCAAAACTTCGTAACTTAAACTTTTGAAGCTTAACAACTATTGTAATCCTGTGCTCCATATTGAATTAAGTTTGAACTAAAGAAGGTCATATTATTGAAGGGCTTTAACTTCTACAACTTAGCATTACACAAATCACTTTTCTTATATTTAATATATTAAAGTTTTAATTATAACATATAACAAACTTTTTAAAATAATAAATTAATAATAATTAATCTTAACTTAAATTACTTTTTTTTGTCCCAGATGGAACCTGTTACCTCTAGCTCATTTGATTCACCGTCATTATCTACTAATTATCATATCAGTACCTATAACATTTTGATTTCAAAGTAATTCTTATATTATTTCTTCACTTATTAAATACGCGCCGCCTCGCCGGAAGTGCGCCGTTTGAAACAATAAATATTTACAACCAAATTCTTATTGACAAGCTCGAGCTGTCTTTTTTGAAGCCGTCCTGTTATATTTAAACCGTTGAAAATATTCTATTGGTTCCGGATATGACATATATTTTGATGTTTAAAAAAAGAGATTGATTTTTTAATTCACGTAAGAGTATATTATCATCATACTAAATTATTATTAAATAATAGGGATTCATTATATTGGAGGTACTTCATTTGACTAACGGCCATATTGGCAGTTGACGTTTGTTTATGATTTGTCCTTTTTAAATAGCGGTGTTTAAGTGAGATGGGTGTCACTTTCACTTCCTTGGCGGTGACCTTCGGGACTAGACCTCGTAAAAGCTTAGTACCAAACCAGTACTATCCACGTAGCTAGTGCTATATATATCTAGTCACAAGTTACAAGTTACTGGTGAACTAGCCTTATATCTTGAAAATTAAAGTATTACATTGTTTAATAAAATAGCTAATTAAATAAATTGTAACTTTTATATCTGCTAAGAGATTTTAATAGATTACATAGCTATAATAAATTTTTCTACTTATACATATACCGTCAAATTAATTATTAATAATTAATCTTTCATTATTTATAAATAGATACAATAAATTTAATATAAATTACTCTCGAGTTGGGTTCGTACAACCATAGTACGTATAAAGTTGAGGACTGTAACCCAACACGCGGTTATGATGTTCTATGTAAACGAAAAGAAGAAAGTTTTCTTCTACCGTATTGGATAAAAAATGGAAATAAAATTGTATAATATTGATTTATCCCACATTTTACAGTAAAAAATTCGCACTACAATATACTCGTATTATACCTACCTATTGTACTTTACCTATCAGTATCTAACACTCAGCTATTCAGTTAATTGTTTATTAACAATTCCGGTAGTTCATTATTTCTATGAGCCGGGTGTAATTTCAGTGGAACTAAATAACAGCCGTGTACTAAATAAGCGATGTTTTCAGAAATTCTTGTGCTATTATAAATAATATGTTTTCCATAATTATATTTAGTAATAGAGCGGTGTATTTTCATGAAATGTTTTAATTTATGTTGAAAATACATGACGTCACCAGAGTATTGTACGCACATATGTGCTAAATTTACAGACGTGGTAAGGTATCATTTAATTCTAACCTCTCATTAAAATTTGTAAATTAGTAGCCTTAATAATTAATTAATTAATAGAAGATGATGTCTATGAAAAATAGCTAATATGAAACAGAATTTAATTTAACTGTAAATAGTTTTGTAAATATAGTTTTCTAAATTAAATATTACTTTAGTAGTAGTAGTCTAGATATTGTTTGTAAAATAGTTATTAGTGTGATGGTAAAATAAAAAAAAAAAACAATAAAAAATTTAATTTTTTCGAAGGATTTTAAAACTGAAATTTAAGTTGGCTTCAGGTCTATATGATTATTTTTATAATAAATAGAGTTCAGCTTAGAATGAGCACTAGCGGAATACCACCATGCGTATATAAATCGAGAGGAGCTTCGCGCCGCTGCCGACCCGGAGCATAGTGTAGCCGTCCTGTTCCCTGTACACTTTAGGAGACCGTCTCGACTATCTTACTAGATTCAAAACTGCCCTTCCAGCCGAGCATTACGCAGTTAAGAACAAAGCTACGGAAGAAGCTGATATCGTACAAAATTTACATATACCCCATTGTGACCTATGCTTGTGTCATAATTGCACTCACCAAGGGCACCTTCAGAGGGTCCAAGCCCTCCACTGGTGAGGAAATGGCAAAATGTGGTGTCGTGCGATACAATGCGATTACGTACTATGCGGCATTGCCAGTGGATGAAACTACAAGCACTTGTAAATATTGAGTACAGCCGTTATTAGCTCAATAGCTTTGTAGCTGCAATTTTTAGGTCAAAGGAAAGTTTATTTTTTAACAATATCCCCGTGCGTTGTTGCTGTAAATACAAACTCTACGCCCTAGTGTGTTTTATAGTACGTTCTAGGGTGGCATTTTTGTTTTTGTGGAAGTGTATGCAACGACTGTGATATAAAGGTACGTGTGTATATGAAAGTTATATAACCGATCAAATAATTCGATATAAATATACCCCTTAAATATGTATACTTAAGATAGATACTTGAGGGTAGTGACGTAGACGTCTAAATGTGAATTCGAGTCCCTCTCGGTAAAATAATTATGTCATTTTACACGGCGCTGAATTCCGCCAATCAACATACTGTGTGTTGAATTCAGATCAAAGCGAAGAACGAAATATACCCTGGATGAAAATAAAGCCTAAACCTAAAAAAATAAACTTTAATAAAGTATACGTAAACCGCATTCGAATTCATATTTTCAATATAAGAGACCTATATCCAGCGTATTCCAGCGTTTTCTCACTTCATTTTCAAATACCATATTTACATAGTGGTATAGTTACAGAAACGCAGCTCCAAACGATGTCGCCAAAGGAAAGTGAAGAACCTCAATTGTCATCATTATTTTCATATTCACCCTCCAAAAGGAGATTTTTGTAAGGATTTCTTTAACGATTTCAGCAAGTTTCTTTTTCTCAACGACTGAACCAATTAAATAGTATTTTTTATGTAGCTAAAGTCAAATAATATTAAAAGTCTATATTAATAATAATTATTGTTTCTTCTTCGAAATCAGTGTTTCATAGTTGGATAAGATTTTTTTACTAACGAAATGGTTTAGGTTCGATGCCCACTCGCTAGATTTATTTTAGAAAACGATTCTCTACCCTACTATTAAGAAAAGGCATACAAATCGGATCATATCAGGACTGGTGTTCTGCGGAGTTCAGTATATTTTAACCATCTATTTCTTTATCATGGAATCATTCTTTTTAGATTCACTTAAATATACATTGATATATAGAGTGGCACAAATACACAATATAATAATAAAAAAGCTTTTAAAAACTAAATAAAATGGGAAATCCTTACAATTATAATCGGGACCCTTTCAACAGCTTTTAGCTAAGAGAGATTATCGTAGTCAAAGTAAAGCCGGCGTATTGTGACTTACTTTGTGACAGTAGTAATGGTTAAGCACTACCGCACCTAGCGAAAATATATTTCTATTTAGAGCGATAGTGAAAGTTTTAGGATGCTGCCTGACGTGCTACAAGCACTCACCTGCGCTAGTCAACCCTTGGGGATTGTCTGTGTGTGAAGCATATTTAAAAAACATATACAACCTTTCTATTTAAATACCGACTGTATCACATCAACATCTTTAAGACTGATAACAAAATTATAACCATACTTAATAGTAATATATGAAATATGAAAATTTGAGATATTTCAACTTACTAACTAGCAAATGAGTGATTTAGTACAGAGATTAAGTTCAGAAAGTGAAGTAACTTATCGCAAAATTCTTCACCGAATAACAAGACAATGTAAGTAATCCTTACATTCATCAACGTTTGTTCTTTTATAGCGATAACGAATGAATAGAAATATATCCACGTGAAATCAGTACAATGACTCAAAATGTCGCTGTCTAGCAGAAGTAAGCTGCATTCAGACTTGGCACTATAATTTAATACCGCATGCAGATAGGAACCAACAAAAGCGATACCAAAAACAAAGTTGAAAAAACTTGAGCTATCAGTCGCCGACCTCTATGCAGGTTGCTCCCGACCTCACCGAGCGATGTCGCTACATTGCACAATGCAAATATAACTACTATTTCGTATATTTTTTATATTTGACCGCATTTGGGTCTGTAAGGTATGTTTGTATGTAACCGTGTACTACGTCGGTACTTGTCAGTAGAGGTTCTAGATAAAGACCTTTAAATAATTCAAATGTCAATATATGTATGTATGTTACTAATCTAAGCATATACCACCTATATATGTTTGATTAAATAAATGTGCATAATATGTTTATAGTATAATAATAGTCTCTTATGTTAATTATTAATGATATATATCACTAGTATTATTAATATTAGCATTGATAACAAGAAAATAAAATAAATATAGGTCAAAATTACGGTATGGAACAAGAGTCTGTAGAGTCGTAATAGTTAAATAAAAAACATCTCACTATTCTATATACAATATTAAATAAACTAACATTACAAAACTATTTTTAACAAACACTAATGTGGGACTCTTGTAATGTTTGTTGAATGATTTTATAGTCGTAGAAGGGTTACCCACTTTGCGGAAAATGTGAAAATTTTTCAAATTATTAGTATATATAAAAATTAAATCCTTTACACTTAAACAAACGTCCTAGTCCAGGCGGCGTGTCACAGAAGTCACAGATTAATTATAGTAAAAGCTCACACTAAGGTGACTCGAGGTTTACGGATTTGAGCCTACGTCTTGAGTTATTACTGTAATCCTTTAAGCACGGTTCTCACTTCTAACTGAATTATTCTCTGTATCTGATAATTTATTTTCATCATTTGGAGTTATCTGGCAAGATTGTTGATGATTAAAGATAAATAATAAAATTTCTAACTAAAAATACATGAAAATTAATAAAAAATTCATTCTTCATAATCTTAACTGTTAGTTACGAGATCAAAACATATTAAAAAGTAATTATAAGGAATAATTCAGCTTAATAATAAGCTTAAATAAAGCTTTAAAATTTATTATTTTTCTAAGCAAGTCAGACGACGTTACGAGCTTTAAGCAAGGAAAAAAAGCCTAATGTTTAAATAGACATAACAAGAGAACAAAGTAAGTATTTTATGTTATTAGAGTATCTTTTCATACTCTTGGCCAAATATTAGATATACGTGAAGATATTTATTTATAACATTATATTATACAAGACTGCTGTGACCACAAATAACTTTAGTATATATACATATAGATACATATATGTTCATATAATGTATCGGACGACGAGCACGGTAGAGCACAGTATTGGAGCGTAAATCCGATCGCAAAAACTGCTCTGTTTGGTGCTGTTTCAATTTACTGTCTCGTTGAATGTATTTTATGAATAGTAAAGCTTTAGTGCTTTGATATTTCATTTCAACTATGAATTGCAAATTGGTTGAATTTATTGATAAATAAACTTAGCATTTCGATGAAATGTTTGTTTTTGTAACTTTATAGAGAAATAGTGAGGTTATATTATATTATATACTAGCGATTCGCTCGCGGCTTCGCCCGCTTACGTTAGCTAGATCGCGTTCGTTTTATTTGCATCGCAATTATTTTTCGCAATTATTTTAAAAAATCATGGTTAATGTACCTATATGTTTCTTGCATTTATATATATATATATATATATATATATATATATATATATATATATATATATATATATATATATATATATATATATATATATATAGAAAATTTAAGAACAAAAATTTTATCATGCCTTGACCAAAATAAACGTAGGAACGTAAATATTCTATTATTTTTGATATGAAACAGAGATTTATCTCATACATTTGGCGGAGCAACTGTATTTTCCCTGATATCAGCTTACTATGCAGCTCTCGTCCGCGTCGAGGTCAGGACTGACAAGGAAAGTCTTCACAGGATACATCGTGCTGCCACACTGTGGGTACTTTGGGAATGTTTAAATCCGCAATTTATCATATCATTACACATGACGTGAATATGAATGGGCGGGTTGTCGCAGGAAGGTAGATGCGGCAGGTGGTGAACTAGCCTACTCTATACCTAATGATCTACATCTGCTGTAAAGAATAACAACTACATCTACACAACTTTCTTTTAATTACGGCGTTCCAAGAAATAAAAGATAAATAGTGTTGGTATGATTTGGATCATTAATTTCAATTGTGGGAAGTATATTAAGGTATTGTGTTTTTTACGGTACACTAGAAAATCTAGAACATGATCTGCTTACTGCTTATAGACTATATGCTGATTACATATACGATTATATATATATATATATATATATATATATTATATATATATATATATATATATATATATATACAGTGTGCGCAGCTTGCTACATCGAATCAGCGGCATACAGCGCATTAGCCTTCTGCTATAAATGGTTTTCATCAAATATATTTTATATTAACCCGTAGATAATGGACTAAGTGCATTCAAAGCTCAATTTTCAGCTTCATAATATTAGTATAAATTTAATATTAAAGGGCGAATTACATTAACAATATTTCAAGAGATTATTTGCGGTGCTTTTCTGTTTATTCCGTTCAGCATAATTAACTGTTACAACTGTCTGCTTTTATGCTAATATATAACAATTTAAAAATATTTAAAAAACAAACTATTCAAAGACCGAGAAGTGTTGTTTTCAGAACAGAGAAAATACGAGATCTATCAATAAAGTATATTCAGATCATAAAATCCTTTCAATGTTGGAACAGCTAATAGAGGAGACGCACTTAAAGCTTTTGATGCGACTTTCGTGCTTTCCTTATTGAACGTTCGTTCAAATGAAACAGGACTTTCTGAATAATATTTTCTTGGCATCATTTATTATTGAGCTATAAATATTTAAGTCAATAAGGTTATTAAGGGGACTTGCTCGTATTTTTAGATGACAAAGCATTTTACTATATAAAAAAAGAAAAATACAAGTATACAAGAGAATGAAAAGGTGTACACCTTATGACAATATGAAGAGGACATATTTTTTGCAGAAGGAGCGGCCGACAACATAAGCTGCGCCCAGCCTGGGCATGCTGAGCGAGTTCATCGAGGCAGTCGCAGTGTGTCACCGAGTAGCCACTAGTAAAGGACTGGACGAACTTACTCCCTCGTTCTACGGCTGGGACTCCCACATCTACTATCTATTGTGGTGACCTGCTCTTCTTCGTGTCGTGATGCCAGGTCGCTACGCCCACGCCAGAATAGTATCGTCCAGAGCCGTTTTGCCGGTTCAAAGCATCCGCCAATACAACTTAACTACTCCAGTGTAGAGTCATTGGGTAAGCGCACCAAAGCTGCCAAAGCTGTCTTCAACAGCTTCAGGAACAGACTTAAAGTAACCCCCCAACTTGCTGACTAAGCTCTATCTGCCAACCCCGTTATATGTTGACGATGTTTTCAATAAAAAAAATATATCAATTTTATCTAAAAAAGAATACAATTTCCTAATGTTATTTAGAATTTTTGTATATATAAACGTATATATAAACTTGTGTTGTCTGTTAGTGCCTAAAAAGCGTCGCAACAAATCTGTCTTAAATAACCTTTCCTTAGAAAATTAACTCAGAGACGAAAACGTTTACTTGTCAATTTACTTTCCATCTGAGCCTTTGTTTTTGGTTAAATGAGATATTAAACGAAGTAAATGTTGTGAGATATATTTTTTTATATTTCTTTCATGAAATACCCATTTTGAGTCGCATTTAAGAAATGTTAGGAAATTTAATTTGTAGACATAAGAGACGATAACTCTCAACCAAATATTAAATCTCCAGGAATATTTCAAATGAATTAAAGGTATTATAAAATAAATGTTATGTAATGTTTTAAACGTATTTTATTTCTGGATTGATTTACAATAAGCTCTTCTTAATATCTATTAGTTTAACTTTAGACTTTTAACTTTATTCATTATTAGTTTACACTTTATCCCGCATAGCGCTACCAGTAGAGAAAATCTTCTTTCAGGACACTCCGTTCTCTATAACCTGCCTGGATTCGAGATATTGCCGACTCAGCATGTGAGTTGCGACGGTACACTCGCGTTTACAGTCTGACGCTATCCTACGCGCGTGCGCCACAATGGTGACTTAATAAATTACCTAAATAAGTAATTTAACTTTACAACAATATAAAAGCTTAAAAATTGGGGCGAGCCTCCCTCCCTGCCTGACGGCCGCCGCCGCCGCCGCCGCGGGATTGCAGCTTTATTAATCATTAACCATTGTTTTATTATTTGAAGGTAAATATTAGCGGTCTTTATAAACACTCTGATATGTTTTGTTTCCTTACATTATATTGTGAAATGAAAGGGAAGTCATGAATAAGCACGCGCTTATCGAGAGAATGGGTGATATTATTATTGGCCGTATGGTGCAAGAGTACAGCTGTGTTTGTTATGTTATAAATATTTAAACAATGGACTTTTAGCATAATATAGGTACTGAAATTTCATACATATTTTTTTTTCACTTTCTTTCTGACATTTGAATCTTTGACAAAAGTTGAGCTTTTCCGCAGATTTCCCCGCCCCGGACAAATAGAAAGCCTGACACACAGAAAAATTTACTTGTGTTTTAGCATCGTATAAATAATAGACAGACTCTTTAATTCTAATGGAAATTTGTGAAGATATAAAATTTATGAAATTAACAAAATTCACATGAGACTGAAACTTGAATCGGATGGGAACTGGGAGGTGAAGTAGGAGGTGAAGTAGGAGGTGAAGTGGGAGGCAATATGAAGCTGAAAAGGAAATCAACTGTGTTACGACGACCATATAACATAAAAATGTGCTTGTTTAAAGTTTACTAAAAATAGCATACAATTCTTCAATTTAGTATTTGTTCATCTACAAACTATTGTCGACGAAGCAAACCCCTCGTAGATGTGGATCTAATACTTTACAGCGCAACCGTTCGAGATTGAAGAGTCGAGTGTTCTTCGTGTTCTTCTTACGACGACGCGATGTTTAGTTTTTGCTGTATTATCTCGTAGAAAAGCCAAGATAATTGAAATTTTTTGAATTGAAAGATTTTAATTATTGTCTTCTTGTATCGCTTTTTAGGGGACCCAATTCAGATTAGATACTAGATTTCACATAGAGAGGTGTCTTAATTATATTGACAATTTAGTAATATAATAAATAGTTAAATAAATTTAAAATTACCATAAAATACAAGAAACTTCGTCAATGGAAATAACTTGTACAACACAATACTAACCCGAAGCACGGTATTAACTAACCTACTTTTCGATCGGCTTAATAATTAGGTCAAAACTACCTTATCGCTTGATAATTTTCAACTTCTAATTTTTTAATCTCATTCGAAAAGCTCTTCATAATATATTTTTTAATAAGCTTTCGACATTAAGCCTTAAAATTTAATTATTATTAAGAATAGCATTAGTAAAATATTCATCTGAGTTCAAATAAGTAACGCGTCTTAACTAAGCCTTATAATAAGCCTTAAATACATAACTAGTGACGTCGAAACTTCCTTTCCCTGTAGTAATTATAAATTTTGTTGCCAGTAGTCATTAGAATATTATAATAATAATATTGTGAAATGTAATACATGGCACAAACTAAAGTAAACAAATACTACAACAGCTATACATTTTCAAAAATATCAATTATTTTGATTTGAAATATTTAGCTTTGCATCTTTTAAATAAATACTTTAAATTTTCAATAAAATAGTCCCATTAAAAAAACAATAGCTCAAAGTAAAACAGAGCACGAGTAGGTGAGTGAGGTGAGCCGCACAACACTATACGGTATACCTTTCACGAGTAAATTCAATCCACTACTTTACTCCGAACAACTTTGCGTATACACTGTACATGAGTCGAAAGAACATTGCTCTATTTTGACACCTATTGTTACGGCTTTAAAACCTATATCTGCATTTCTATGGGTTGTACGTTCATTTTCCGTCACGACCACTTCCTGAGCGTCGATAGAACTCGATCAGGCCGCAGGCGAGTTACCGATAGAGGGACCAGGTGTGACGATTCATGTGGAACTTCTATTCTTAAATCATTTAGGATTCCCATTTGAAGCTATTCACTCAAAAGACAAATGGAAGGTTAGCTTCAATTTGGCCTACAATGATGAAATTTGTGGAGTTTCATACTGCCATATGAAAGAATGTTATTGATATTGGTAATAAAACAAACGATTAAATAACTGATTCGTTTTGGAAAAATTGTAAATGGTTTGAGTTGCCTGTTTCCCGACTAGATACTAATACAAACATATCCCCTTACATTGTGTGAAACTTATATTTGCTTTGAGTAAAGTGAACGTAACACTTAGATCATTATTTTACTACTAATATATGTGTACAATATCATATTATATTTAAATATACATAATTCAAATATAATTATAAAATATTACTTGATTTGAGTTTAAATTAAAAAAAATATAAGGATCATTTCATAGGTAAGAAATAAAAAAAATATTTTAGTTGTTTCAATAAACCAAACCGTGAAAAAAAGTTATTATATAATAAATTTCATTTATATAAATAAACAATTGTATTTTTTAATATAAATTAAAATAAAAGGAATTAACTTCCCACCTATCTAGTTAAAGATATTTTTTGATTAGGTTTTAATATTAAACTCTTATTAATTGTTTTACATAAAACAAATCGACATTGTGTAATAATTACAAAATTTTGGCGCATGTTTTATTATAACTAACGAGAATAATATATTATTAGTTTAGATACAAATCCCGCCTTGGTAGGAGGAAGGCAAAAATGCCAAGTGTTACGACCCTTACCTTGTTTATTTTGGGACATATCAAGTTAAATAGCTTAATCAGTCGCTTCGCTTTGGGACCCGAGCAGGGGAATGGAATAATGTTGCCATAATTATTAATTTAGGGATCCTACCAACATTTACCGTGATTTCAGTCAGACATTGCTACTCCACTGTACTAAGAGGGCATTATTGCATGAACATATAAAATTATAAGTGATGTTTAATATAAATATTCTAGTCCACAATATGAAAATTCCTTGGCCACCATCATCTAAAGGGAGCGCACATCCCACTACGGATATACCTTTGTGTTCTCGTCCTCCTTACCGCAATGGGATGTTACAGGACGGGCGTATCGCATAACTGTCCGTTTGACTGTATAGACAATGCACTATAGACAATCCTCTATGCAGAGTAGTTTTAATATAAATTAAAATAATTATATACGTTTGTGTTATTGTGAGATATACATCTTTATTTCAACGCTTTTTTAATTTTCCGTATACAGTAAGGTATATAGAAAAGTAAATAGAAAAGTGTAAATACCTTCCCCAAGGAATGCCATAGTTCTCTATCCTTAGCTAAGTCCAACCAACTTCAGCCCGCCACCGCTAGTATTTCGTCTGTGCGTCTGGCCCTTAATTGACCTCTTGCTTTGTGTCTGTTGGTCCTGGCTACTTTACTGACCTTAGCGTCCATCTATCGTCTTTGTATCGAGCTAAGTGACCCACCCACATCCATTTTCTATTCAGTGAAAAATTTAAGACATCGCGTATTTTTGTCTTTTTTCGGGTGTCAGCATTTTTACCTTATCTTTAATTTTATACTTAGATAACTTCTTTCCATTCTTCTCTGGATAATCTTGTTTTTCAATTTGAATTTTATTCTTGGTTTTCAGGTCGAAGCTCCAAGTTTGAGATCCATAGGTGAAACACGGTTGTATCAGTGTATCCCTGACTATTTTCTTGGTCGACAGCGGAGTTTTAAGTAATCGTCACTCTTTGGTTTATTTATTCATGTTTCTTTCTTTACTGAAAGATATATATATATATATATATATATATATCTTTCAGTAAAGAAAGTATATATATATATATATATATATATATATATATATATATATATATATATATATATATATATATATATATATATATATATATATATATATATATATATATACATCTCAGAGGGTGTCTAGCCAATTATCTGTCCGATATTTGGTTTCCGGCATACGGGTACGCGACCCCGGGACCTCGAGCCACCACTTTCATAACCCGATCCAATCCATGTAAGTGGTGTCCCTCCCCTATATTCCAAGTCTTTCTGCCCCTTATTCCCTTTCCTTTCTTGGTTTCTCCCAGTAATGGGTTTGGAGGTCAGATGGCAATCGCTCCACAAAAAAAAAAAAACCACTTCGCCACTCATATGGACCGATTGGTCTTAGTCGGAAGGCAGACCCTGGCAAAAGCCGGGACTAATGCCAGGAAGAAGAAGGAAGAAGAAGATATATATATATACAAGCTCTAGAGATATTTACAAGAATGGACATTACACTATGAGCAGTCATAATTTAGGTTTTTCAAGGTTAATTTCCACTGGCCTGGTTCAAGACAAACAAAATTAAAAAAGAAAAATCTAAGATTAGTAAAAGCTTGCCATTCATATTAATATCTCAATTGGAACATGGTAATTTTTCTATCACTTTACCGGACTCCTCTCTTTATGTCGGTCGTTCAGGTGAAAATATTTACAATCTAGACAGAGTAGGTACTCTATCTAGATTGTTAATAATTTTAAATATATTAATATATTTTTCATCGATTTTCTATTTAGACTAATTTTATAAAATAGTTTAGTAGTATATTTCAATAATAGTTCAATATTTTTTCTAAATGACAATAACGGAGAACATAATGTTTGGTCACTGGGATTGCTGTAAATAGTTTGTTAGCTTTAATATCGGAAGGCAGACAAATACATATTGAATATGTTAAAGCTACAATAGTTCGCCTCGGCTCGGTGCATAGGACGGAGTGGATGGAGTTTGTAGATCATCTAAAAGCTGACCTCCTTTAAACGTTTAGTACTATAGGTCAGTTTAAGATGACTTTTGCCCACTGATCGACACAGAAATAAACAAATACTTATAAATAATTGCTTTTATTTTTACGCTTAATTGGCTTTTGAATATAGTGTCATTGTGTAAGCATATTTATCCACAAAGCGTGACGATGACGGTCCTTCCAGACACATATATTATTCACTTAGACAGAGCGGTTGCTATATTACCTAATTTTTCACTGATATATCGTCATGGAACGTGTCTTAAACGTGCTAGAAAAGCTAATGGACTCCAAAATGGAATAATATGTCACTATATACTCTCTCATTACCCGACAGAGTGAATAAAAGTTTCGTAGATTAGTCTCAATACTAATCAAGATAAATATATTCATAATAAGCAATCATCTTACTTACATAATGTATGGGTATCTTTATTACTATTTAATATACTGTATTATACTGAATAGTATCAATTCGGTATTCACAGTTGATTTCAGAGTCAACTGTGCAGGTGTAGCTTGAACAATTATTCTACACTGTGGTAAGCGTGTATTGTGTACAAATGATCACTAATTGTTTCTAATGCACCAATAACAATTAAATACTAAGTTTAAATTAAGCTTAAAATTATTATGGAGTCAAAGCCACTGATAAGTGACAAATCACTACGTTTTATCATTTATATATAATATGATACATATAAGATATTTTTTTTCTACTTCTTGGGCTTTTCTTAACATCATGCTTTATCCCTAGATAACAGAGTACTACTGTCATTAACCGCTATATATTGCTTTAAAGGCTGATCTTGAAGGTCAGCCAAGGTTTTAAACTACCTTTAGTACCACTTGCATCACAAAGCTTTTTTATCACAATACTCTCAAAGTGGAGCACTTCAAGCACGATCTTTTTTATTATTATCATCTACGAAGTTGTTATTTCTGTACTAGATTGAACCAAATTCAATGTTTAAAATTTTCTTGAGTCAATTAATCATGCCAAAATATTTTGTTTAGACGTCTTCTTGTTAAATAATTAATTAACAAACTTTTTCATACTTAATGATTTTCTTCTAAGTTTGACTACTTGTCTACAAATATGGTAATTTTAAAGTTAAAGTATAAGTATATATATATATATATATATATATATATATATATATATATATATATATATATATATATATATATATATATATATATATATATATATATATATATATATATATATATATATATATATATATATATATATATATATATATATATATATATATATATATATATATATATGCAATGTGGAGAATAGAGTGTGGACTCACTTGGGAGTCTTTTTATATATCGCTCGAAGTGTAGTGAACATGATCATATTATATACATATTTAATAAAATTATTAAATTATCTATTGTAAGACATTAATTCAAAACAAACTTATATTATTACCATTAAATATTTTTTTAACTATGTAAAGCAAAGCTTTTCCCGGAACTCAACGTCGCGCTTTGAAAATGAAATAATTCATTCTTCCAAATCGCACCCACACTCGTCGCTTGAAGCACTGTGGTGCTGCACCACGATGGTATTACCACAAGCAAACACAAAAACAAAATATATAGATGTCACGTCACTACTAAACATATTCTAAGGCAAGTGTTAAAAAGATCGGAAGTGTCAGGTTACGAAATCAAATTACTTTTCCTCTACTTACACACATCATATTTCGTAATAAGATAAAAAATATATGTCACATCTGTTAACTGATCTTATCAATAAAAGTATATTACTTTTTTCCATTATATACATATTTTCACAATAAATAAACTAAAAAAAATAAATAAAATAATATAAAATTGTAAGAGCAATGGTAGCAGGTTCAATCCACACTCGGGGTAATTAATTATTTTCATTTCTCCGATACGATGAGACAAAAGGCTAAGTTTTGCTTTGCCATGCCATACCTATGCCATACCTATGCCATGCTAAGTAGAGAAAACAAAGAAAAGTGTGCCTCCGACGGAGCCGACCCCGCATTAAAATACACACCATTCCTTATAATTATTGTAAATTTAAATAAATATTCCGAGGCCGAACTTAAACAACAGACAGCTATACCGCTGAGGACCGTACGTGACGATAATGAAGTTTTAATGTAACGTCCACGTCGAGCTTTACCCTTTCGAAGCTTTTATAAATATTCTTGTAATTCAGAATATATATTTAAATTTAAATTCTTATTTGAGTTAGAGTTTTTATTTGTTATATATTTAATTAAAACGGTTTGTTTTTTGAGTGTATTAAAAGTGATAATATGGAAGGATCAAGATTCAAAAGCGTTTATAATTTTATGTTTTGTATGAAATTTTTTTTATATATATAAATTATTTGTTATTAATTTAGGAACACGTCGCGGTGCAGCGGTACAGTGTCTGATAGTAAACGTGACGGTACTGGGTTCAATTCCTATTCGGAGAAATGAATTGTTAAATTTTATCGCTCTGGTAATAATACAAAATATGGCCTTATGTTCCAACACGCAATATCAAATTAATGAGACACGCGATAATTAGATGGAATTTGAGGAATGGAATTTTCGAACACTTTCTCCCCCCTGTCTATCCCGCTATATGCGGGTAAAAGCGTGAAGCTGAAGGACACGTATATATATTATAATATTAACTATTAATTATATATGTATATACTATTAGAACGTAACATTCGGCTCATAAAAATGGTAATGAGTTATTTAATTTTCTAAATATTTATTTTAAATTGTTTAAAATTTTAAGGTTTCTATAAGTCATGCTGGATAAAACATGGAGCTGAATTATTGCGTATTACACGCCATTTAACTGTTTTGGCGGAAAATGGAACACATCTCTACCTACCTTTATTCGAGAGCTAAATAATTCAATGGTATTTTATTAGGTATAGCCCTCGGAATGTTTTTTGTTGTATCGTATACTTACGTGATAAAAGTATAGCTTTTCATTAAATACAAGTAAAGTTGTTCTTAATGGAAAGTTAGATAATTTGTAATTAAATTGAATTTCGAAGACGTTAACAATTATAACTTTTGGCTTTAAAGAAACAGAAAACTCAAGAGTAGGGAAAAGAAACCAATATATATTTTATAATATAGTATATATTACTTCCATTTTAAACTAAAACACAGATATTCATTTCTCTAACTTAAAAAGCTATTCTAAAATATTCAAAAAGTTTTAATGAAAAAATAACTGTACTTCAAGCGAATCAAATAAAAATATAATAAAATAAAGCCTGAATTTTTAAATAATGTCGTATATATTTGCGAAGTTGCTGAAAAAAAGCGTGCTAATAAATCATTAGTCCTCAATCAAATAAACGAGAGGCATCCGTCCCCGGTGACGCGGGACACACTCACGCTCACACTCAACTCGCACTCGCATTATCAACTTGTAAAACCTCCCTGAGGTGATACCGACTGTAAAGTGAGTTAAAATTGATTTGTATGTAAAAATAAAACATTAATACTATTTTGATTTTTACTCCATCATGCTTTTACGTGACAAACATGGACAGCAATGGCATTGTTTGACTCTCACATCCTATCTCAGGTTAAAGACAGAGGAACGAACACCAGAGAGTATGTGAGGGCATAGTATTTGTGCTTTCTACAATAGAATCGACTTCTTGCACTTGTTAGTTTCAAAATGGACCTTTTGGACAATAATCTTTAAGATTAGCTTTTAAATATCAATTCCGTTGCAATATTTTTATATTTTATCTTTTAAAACAATTTGTACATAAAATAGCCATAAAATAACTTTATATAAAATAATTTTAAATAAATTTCTAATTTACTATATATATGATCTCACCAGCTCACTCAGCAGTATATTATGAACATTTCATCCAACACAATTTTAATACATTTTACTTTAATTCTGTGTTACTGAATTAAATTCTAACAACACGTATGTATGTATGTATGTATGTATGTATTTATGTATATATGTATGTATGTATGTATGTATGTATGTATGTATGTATGTATGTATGTATGTATGTATGCATGTATGTACGAGTGTGTGAGGTTAACAAGGGCGTTGTTTAACATGTCGCCAATATCACTGCGTCTCGGCTCGATTGGTGAGTTAGCTTAATCTGTTCACTTTGAGCAAACCTGGATAGCTGCCAGTTGCTCCGATAGTGCAACGTCCGCAGCGCTCATACGACACAATGCCGCTTCATGCATCTTGTACGAGTATACTTACATTTTGATAGAAAATTCATATTTTTAGGGACCCGTGGGAGCTCACTGAAAACAAAGGATCACTCTGTCTTATTTGTCTGTTTGTCTCTCGGTATGCACATACGTATGTACGTGTCGTTTGAAGATAACAAGTTGTAATTAATATTAAATAACCAAGTCTACGGTTCCTTTGAGCACAAATATAATTAAATATCTAAGTCAACGTAATAATACCGTATGAGCGCTTATGAAATTCGCTGTGTACTCAAACTCTATACGCCCTCTTGACCTATAATTACGAAATGTTGCTGGAAGTGAGAACTTACAGTACAAGTATAGAAACAATTCACAGAGCTTAAAAGTCTATGACAGAAGCCATGTTGAAAACTTATGTTTGTAATTCGTTTCAAACAAAATTACTGCATACACTTGAAAATTTCATTTATTTATATATTTTTTATCAAAGATTTGTCTTTTATCTTCTAATATTTCTATTCTGTGAACATATCTACACCACGTCACTGTGTTTTTACTGACATGAGTAAATGAGTATCATAATTAGTATATTGAACGTAACCGAAGGTTGTGCCATTGCTTCAACATTGAATATCGGTATGAAAAATATACGGTATATAATTTGAGCAAAAGTCTAATTTTCCATTATTTTATTCCAATTACTTTAATATAAGCAGCTGACGACTTCTAGATTACTTTTGTTTTCAATTAATTTCAAAGAAATCAACAAATATAAAAATTCCGCTTTTTAGAACTTTTCATTAGCAATATTTTACATTCATTATAAAAACGTCTAAAAAGTTTATATTTTAACAATTTATGCTCTACATATTTTTAAACTTGTGAATAACGTAGAGAGATAGACAATCTAGTGCTAAGACACTCCGCAATGCCTACAAAACCTAGTTAACAAGTTCTAGGATCAAAAGAAAATTGTATAAATTTATTATATTTCTACAAAAAAAAAATCTAAAGTTCAATCAAAAATTTTAGTGCGCAATAAAGAGTTAAAAACAGCAGCAGTATTATACTTCAATCTATAATTTTCATATTTGTTCAAAATTTGTAGAAATAGAGTCAACTAGCAATTTATACAGAAAATGATTTCAATCATATCAATCAAGCACATCCACCGAATACGGCGTATACGCTTAGTTTAATTATTTTTTGTATATTTTATAAGAAATAAGAACTAAAAATATATGCTTTGATGCTTACAGAGGATAAAGAAATAATTAGCGTAGCGCCATTGTTGAATATTGTATAGAAAAGTACTAACAATGGTAATAACGAAGGTTTTTAACAAGCTACATTTTGGCTCGTACAGATAACAGTAATATGTTGTAAGACTTCTGAGCTGTAACTTTCTGGTTTGAGCTATGATATTATTTTAATTACTTTTTCGGTAGAGTGGCTAAGGGTTATAGAATTAAAATAGATTACAAGTTATAACATAGTACCTAAAAGTATGGAATATTTATACTGCCGGTATGGAATGCTGTTGTAAATGTCGAAAAAATATATATCATTTGTAACGCAATGTTCTATAAATGGAATCTATCTAATAACTAAACAACTTAGTTAACATGATAATCTTTGACAAGATATGTACGGTGAGTTCGATTCCAACTTGGAGAATTATATCAGAATTATTATAATCACTTACTTTACAGGAAATAGAAAGGAAAGTGCCAAACGCTTGAGTACATTAAGAATAATCACTAAGCTACTGTTATAGGTATTTTTCAAATGGAAATACATAGCTAATAAGTACAGTGTGCTACAAACAAAACTATTGACGTGATGTTTTAATATAGCTCATATGTTCTTGATAAATGGACTATCTATTTAATTTTTCAGCATTATAATATTATTATAGACTAGATAGTTAAAGGAGGAAATAAAAAAGTCGCTACCAGTAGCGTAGTAAAAGTTTATATCACAAGGTACGCTAGGCGCACGACCCAGGGGTAGATTGTGGATTGTCGTCTTCCGTTTTCCTCTTCCCCAACGGCAGTAGATATTAAATATAAGCCCGATTGTCCGGTCTTCATTTATACGGATTCACGATTAGCTGGACTCTGAAACCGTATACATACATATACGTATGTAGAATTCTAGCAGTAGACGAGTGAGGTTTGATTGAAAGACAGAGCTTATAAGAAGCCTGACAAAGTTTCTCACATGTGTAAAATCATTAGTTCATATTTATTTCGATTAACTAGGTATTTGTTAAGCGAGCTTTCATTGTAATGTAAGTTAGTTCGATTTCTAATGGTTTATTTTTATTAATCGCGAATCATGAAAGCGCTCTTTAACTGATATAGACAGTACAAACCAATATAAAGAAACCGTATCAACCATGTCGGTCAATTATGGCAACACATGCGCTTTTCTCGACCTACTCTGGAAGAGACTATTATATTAATTCCATATCTCTTTGTCGTTCCAAAAGATGAATATAAGTGAAGCCAGAAAAAATATCTAATTACACTCTAGAGATATCTTAGTGTTGACCAAAACTAGTAGGCTCTGAGTTTCTTACCCAATTTCGAGATATAAGACAAAACAAAACAAAATCATGATAAAAAAAACTATCCCCCGAATGGAGATCAAACCCATGACTATCGCGTCAGTCACTCGCTGTTACACGTTACTAATTTTTTTATTCTTTTGATATTAATATTACAATTTGGAACATAAATTTGTGTTAAAAGAATTTAAATGTACGTTACAAGTTATAACAGGCGTCTCCACAAAGTTGGAAATATGTTTGTAATGCTAGTAGAGCTGTAGTTTTCATGAAATTATTCAGACATTTTATAACGAGTTAAATTTCTTTTATAGTTTCAAATTGTTATTACGACACTTGCCTCGGAGGCCTGGAGGTGGGGAGGAGGTGGGGAGGAGGTGGGGAGGAGGTGGGGCGTGAATTTACTTTTTTTTTACCCTTACGTCGTTTCTCACTTAATATCACAATAACAGTCAAAACTAGGGAACCTAGTGATAGAAAAAAATACTTAAAGACAACATATAAAAATTTGAACGCAGCGAGATTCGAACCCGCGCCTCATGGAAGCTGTCCAAGTGTTTCAAATTTATTTAATAAAAATAGCACTCTCACTTGCCAAATGATCGTTCTTTGCAATAATCTTTGGGTAGTGGTAATTTGTAAAAATCATATAAGAATTTTAACACAGCGTGAGGAAGAACGCATGGCTTAGTGGTCAAACCGCTTGGGCGGTTTCCATGAGGCGCGGATTCGAATCCCGCTGCATTCAAAGTTTTAAATGTTTTATTTAAGTATTTTTTCTATCTTCAGTGTGGACTAACACTTTAAATATTATCAAAAATAGAGAATCTAGTGTTGAGATACTCCGTTGAGATATTTAGCAGTCAGAGCAGGGGAATTAATATGAGTCATTCCCCTGAACTAGAATCGAACCAGCAACCATCACGTTTCCAGTCAGACACTATTCCCGTGCGTCACAATGGCCTAATTTTTTATTAAAATAAAATGTCTTTCATCTTAGGTTACGCCACAAACTTGTATACATACTATCTACATAGCTTGATTATTTCATTAAAAGCTGTCACTGGAATAGCAACTATACTACGATATTCACTAATATTGTAATTTAAATACAATTTTGAAAAAGATGTCTCGATTGATAACTTTACTCGTAATCTTTATAACAGTTATATTTTTGAAACTGAAACGCTTCCATACAAGGCTTTAATAAACTCCAGTTTTCAAGTTTGCAACTTTTGAATTACTTTAATTTTAAGGGAGAAAAGGCAAACTACAACCACAACCACTTTAAAGAAACATATCGATTGGACGTGGCCAATACAGAACGTGTGCATTAAAATATTATCCTACTATATCACGTACTATTTATTTATATTTTTATAATAGCAGAAGAGTACGATAAATAAAGAGAGAGAGAGAGAGAGACATATCCATATTATAGTAAAAAATAACCTCAATGTAATGATATACGTATGTATACATAATAAAAAAATATTACTCTAAGAAAAATTCGAACCTAAAACCATAACGTAAATTTCAATATTTCTCAACTATACATGTAAACTGAACATTTTACACACACATTCAACAAAGAGTAAGAACTTCGTTTATAAAAATCAATAGAAAAATTTAAATACCACGCTTTATACAGAATGTAAAGCGTGTCACAGAAATAGTGTTAACTAGAGCCAATGCGGACTAAGCCTAGTTAGTACGTAACACTTCTAAGGCGTTTTGTTTTACACCGAGTACACTCACTGTACACTGTAGACTGTACACGGCACACGGCACAGTGGTATTGTGCTACGCTTTTGTTCTATTCAAGTCTATGCTTTTATTTTAAGAGTTAGCTCGTTTTATTTTCGTGTTTATTTTATTTTTACACATTAAACGTGTTTTGTGTAATATAACTAACAATTATCTATCTAGTGACTGAATTATTGAATTTAGTGGCACAACTCTCCGTTATATTTCTTTGCCCACTTTTTTCAAACAGCAGGCTTAGAGAAGTCCTCTTAATCCTAAAATTAAATGTAAGCGTATAAATGTAATGGTATAAATAATTCCCTTTCAAGTCCTTGGGAATTAGAATAGAATATATTATAACAAAACATAATTTACACTCTATAATTAATATCGCCTCATTTCCTTGATTAATAGTAATAATTAATTATCAAGAAGCATATTTTATAATGAAGTAATTTGTTGAACGTTCTGAGTTCAAAGTTTGCTTATGTTCTTTGACTTGGTAACTTGATACTAGCGACCCGCCTGCGGCTTCGCCCACCAGTCTTCTCCGACTTCACAGACTATTAATATCAAAATTGTATACCTTGGGTTAAATTGTGATAATATCAAAAATGATTTTTGAGATCGGATCAGATCGGTTCTTTATACCTATTACAGGCATGATGTTACATAAAACTAAATTATTTATAAATAAAACTAAATTATTTAATAATTAATTTATATTAGGATTCGTCAGGTTCATGACAAGGATATGATTACTTATTATAAGAGTAATAAGTTGGTTTCTCAAATAACAAAAAAGTCTATACTACTCCCTGATAATGAAGATTATCATTGGTGATGGGATTTTTTTAATCAATCCAATAAAACTATATCAAGTGGGGTATCTATGAATGGATGTTCAAAATAAATAAAAATTCCTTTCAACTTTTTTATATTTTCAAGTAATAGTTTAGTATTTATAACAACTTATAGTTGTTAAAAGAATTAATTCGTTTATTTTCATACTTACATATTGTTATTTACTTATCGTGTCCTCATTACACGGCGATAGTAGCAATGTTATCCTACAGCTAGTAGTATGGCAAACGTTGGGCCAAGTCTCCACTATATCAGGATATTAACTGCCTTGATAAACTAATAACGTAGCGAATTATTATTAATTTATTAAAAATAGCAAAGCTAATGAGTTTTAACTTACAAAATAGAAACTAATAGTTTCATGCATTCATGTATCTCGCATATATCAGGGTGCAGGGTATGGAGTGTACAGAGGGAACCTAGTGGTAAGACACTCCTTATTCCACTCTCCACTCAATTTTTGAGAAATTACGTGTTGGGTGGCGTAACTTAACTCCGCACTTTGTCTTTTACTAGAGCAAGGACATAAAGTTAAGTCACCTCTCCTAGTGGGAAATGAAATGGCGTTTTCGTTTGCGAGTAAAATAATAAAAGGAATGTAAAAAAATAATTCAATAATTCAACCAACTAAATTCATTTTAAAACGAATTAAAATGTAATTTTTTGGTTAAAATGTAACTTCAATTAATATTACAATTTATATGAAAAAGCTGAGGCTATCTAACAAGTAGAAAGAAGAAATGTCGATAAAATACTAGAGAAAAATAACAACAAATGTATATTATACTTATATTTACTACTACTTTAGGTACTTTATTTAATTAAGAAAACAAATATTTATACAAACTTGGCATTATACTTATGTATACTTTAGCTAAAAACAATTTCAATAAGTAAAGTAGGTTACGTCGAAATCATTAACGTGATGTAATATTAGCATACTGGGACTAAAGCATTCAAACAAGCAAACTTTTTTGTAGCTTTACTTTGTCGCATTTCCCACACAATAGGGCGGCCCTAGGGAACCCAGTGTCCATACTGTGTTCCTTATCGCCGCGCTTTGTCTTGTTGCCAGAGCAAGGAAATGAAATTCCTCATCCTCCCGAACTGGGGACCAAACCCACAACCGTCGCGCTTACATTCGAATGGACGGATATATATATATATATATATATATATATATATATATATATATATATATATATATATATATATATATATATATATATATATATATTATATATATATATATATATTTATATATATATTTCTATAAGTATAGTAACTTTCCTTTTGAGTTTGTTTAACTTCAATTCTTTCACAAATTATATCAATATCAAGTATTTTAAGGAGGAAACTGCTACAAAATAACTGTTCTATTGAATCGGCTGAACTTCAAATTTACTTTTCCGAGTCGACAAAGTTGCGGGCGAAGCTAGTTTTCAATATTTAACTACTTCGAATTATACAACTCTAACCATCTGGTAACACAAATACAATCAATTAAACTATTTCAGGTGACGCTTCTTAATTAGTTCCTGTTTACTTCCTTATCATCATATATATATATATATATATATATATATATATATATATATATATATATATATATATATATATATATATATATAAACTTCAACAATAAGTGCTTTTCACATCGAACCAACTTCAATAAGTTATATATAACTTTAGCAGTTATTGCGAAATGGAACTTCTGTAGAACTATAACTGTTTTCAAAGCTGCAAGTAGATGTGGAATATTTCCGTCCCAATTAGTATATGATAATTGAAAGCAGAATAAAGGATATGTATTAAAATTAATTTATCTCCAAGCTATACACAGCCCTAAGTCTGATTTAATTTGAAAGTAAAAGAACAATTTGAAACGATTCATAATGGTTGAATATTTGTGAACAATTAATCAAAAAACAGTCTGTTGGCGTCCGGGGACGGCAACGAGACGGGGACGGCAACGACACGGGGACGGCAACGACACGGGGACGGAGACGTGGACGGGGACGAGCGGTACTGGACGTCTGTCATTTGGCACCAAAACAACTAATTAATGGCCTAATTTGAGCTCACTTGGAAATTTCAAAGTCATTTGAAAAATAAAATATTTTTGAGACAAAAGCTTATAAATGTACACACATATATAAAATTTCCATTATAATATTACAATTTATTAATTTTTTTAACATATTATATTATTCAATAGGATTTATATATTTTAAGTATATGTAGCTTAGTTATAACCGAAGGCCGCTTTTTCTGTCCAATATAAAAGGTTATATTATTAATTATTGTATTCAGTTTTCTTTTTAAGACAAAATCTTATAAATGTACGCACATATATTCGTATTTTGTTACACACAGCATTATCTGGGTCTCTTATAATAAGAAGCTTAAGCGTTTATTTAAGGCTTTAGTACCCAAACCTAATATTGTATATAACATTTTCATACACATAACCCCTTGGTGCAATTGATAGTTTAAATTCACAGCCAATCCAGGATTGAACATGACATGTTTAAGATTATATACACATATTTAACTTAAATTAAATTAAGCTTAACAAAGCTATGAATGCTTACGAACACACACAGTGTATGTAGTGGCACAGTGAATAAATCATTGACACCATCGTAGCGTAGAGTGGATGAGACGTCTCTCACGGAACACGATACTTGTGGGTTCAATTTATTGAAAGAGGGAATATTTCCATTAATTAGATAATTTTAATTACATGATTTCTCAATAAAGGTGACATTTGACGAACAAAATGCCCTATCACTAAATTCTTGATATCATTTTCGTAAGGATAAAACAAGATAAAAATATATTAATATAAATACTTCGTAAAGATATTTCGCTATAACAGATTTTATATTAAAATAACATTTAAGGCAAAGTAGGAGGGCAGACTCCTGTAAACGTGATCAATGCCGAATGGTGGCAAAATGGAGAACGGAGTGTCTTAACACTAGGTTCACTCTGCCTACGGTTCCCTCTGCCTACCATGCTATTTGCGGGATACAGAGTGAAGCTAAAAGAAATATTCTTATTTCTGTGTAGCTCTCTTTATTATATGCGAGATAAATCGTGAACTTGAAAACAAAGTAAAACAATATTTTTGAATATTCTATTAAAACTATATTAGACTTTTTAATGAATTAGTCCTCCAAAACTTTTTCAAACAGAATTCGTCTAGACAGACCTTACACTCCCAATTATGAAATTATTAAATTTGTTATTCGACCTTTAACCTCTATGGGGATATAAAATTCTGAGAATACATATACGAGATGTATGTACATCGTGGATAAGTGTACCCACCCATACTCACGTGAGAAGAATCTTCGTAGCATTCCAAGTATTCACTGCTTTCCATAAATTTTTGTGACCTGTCATGATATTCTAAGCATAAACTTGCTATAGAAATATTTCATTAGATATGATTTTTTTAATTTTGAACTTCAAGTCAAGCGGGAACAATTTTAGTAAAAGCTCTCCCTTTTTAAGATTATTTCCATAATAATAAATTTAAATTAATGTACAAATATATTATGAAATAAATCATCTTTTGCCATTCGCCATTCTTCAACAACTTACAGAATAATTATTGTTGGGAACTATTATTTATATGTATAGTTAATTTAATATATAACGGTTGTATATAAAATTTCCATTACAATTTTACAATTTATTAATTTTTTTAACATATTATATACATATATTATATTATTCAATAGGATTTATATATTTTAAGTATATGTAGCTTATTTATAAGCGAAGGCCGCTTTTTCTGTCCTTTCCTTTTATATTATTAATTATTGTGTTCAGTTTTCTTTTATGTATGTATGGTAGGTTGACTTTGTAATAACTATACTTTCAAAGTAGTAGTTAATATACTCAGCACTAAGAGAGTCCGTGAGTAGACTTTTTATTTTTTTCTATCGACACTATATGTACATATGTGTACTGCAAGATTTTACAGTGAGAATTATCTCATTATGACAATATTTCGAGGAATAAGAGAATAAAAAAAATGTAAAAGGTTTTATTTCAAAAATTAACTATTGAAATTTCTTACAATTACACAAAATATATTATTTCCATACCATTGTAAAATTATATACATTTATCTTTGCTCGATTGCTCATACACAAAAAATATACAAATTATATTATAAATCAATTACGTTATGTAACGAGCCTTTACTGGAAGACGTTTTCCGGAAAAATACTTAATTATATATGTTTGTTTTCTTTGAAAGAATGGGTAGCAAATTTTATGAAAATAAAATCTGGAACAATTTTCTTCTTTATATTATAACAAGGCCTCAATAAGTACAATCTCTTCTTCTTCTTCTTGGCATTAGTCCTGGCTTTTACCAGGGTCTGCCTTCCGACTAAGCCTACCCCACTTTGCACGGTATTTAACATCCTCAGTAGACAATCTATTGGCTCTCATGTCTTGTGTCACCATATCCAGCCATCGCTTCCTTGGGCGTCCGGGTGGTCTACCTCCAGGGATAGACATGTCAAGGCACTTCCTTCCGACATAGTTCTTAGATCGGCGCATAACATGGCCATACCATCTCAGGTGACGTTCTTGGAGCTTATCCGCTACGTCACGGACCCCAAGACTACCTCGAATTGCGTATGCGGTCGGACTGCGAAACGCCACACATCCATCTCAGCATCTTCATCTCCGTGACGTGAAGCTCCTGAGTGTGCCGAGATAATGTTGGCCAACATTCGCTGTCGTATAAAAGAACCGGTCGGATAATGCTCTTGTATATCAGTCCCTTGAGCTTGGGCGGTATTCTGCTATCGCAGACTACACCAGTGACCTCCCGCCATTATGCCCAGGCAGCGTTTATACGGGCATGGATGTCGTGGTCGATGCCTCCAGACTCATGCATCCGCTCCAGCATCAGTCGGTTCTCGTCGATGAGTACTATGTGATCGGCATACATCATCAGCCACGGAGGCTGGCATTGGACGTGAGCCGAGACAGTATCCAGCACTACATTGAATAAGAACGGACTAAGAGCTGAGCCCTGGTGAACCCCTACTGTAATCGGGAAGGGCTTCGTGTCGCCAACAGCGGTCCTAACCACTGAAGCGGAGTCGTTGTACATATCTCTGATAACCTCAATATAGGCTTCAGGGATCCCCTTGGATCGCAATGACCACCAGATACACTGATGTGGCACACAGTCAAAGGCCTTCTGCAGGTCCAAAATGGCCACATGCAGAGTTCTCCTTTTTTCCCTGTAAGCCTCCATCAAAGTTTTGAGGGCAAAAATAGCGTCCATAGTGCCTGATCCTGGTTGAAACCCATACTGAGACTCAGAGACAGTACATTCTTGGCGGAGCCTGAGGCCGATCATGCGCTCGAAGAGCTTCATGGTGTGGCTGATAATCTTAATGCCCCTATAACTACCGCAATCTTAAACACTGCCCCTTCCTTTGTAAATAGGGATAATGAAGCTCTGCCGCCACTGATGCATCTTTCCAGTATTCAAGATACGGTTAAACAGGTCAGTAAGTATAAGCATACCATGAGAGCCTAACGATTTCCACGCCTTGATTGGGATATCGTCAGGTCCTACCGCTTTTCCGTTCTTCATGCGTCGAAGACAATTACGAGTTTCGTCACGGGTTATTGGAGCAACAAGTCCGAGGTTGGGAGATAATTCAGGAGGAAGACTACAAGACTGCTGAGTGTTCAGCAGCTCCTTAAAGTAGCTTCTCCATCTCTCCTTCACAGAGGCATGACTACAAAGCAACGTGCCCCGAGAATCTCTGACGCAAAGACATTTTGTAATATCTTACGTCGCTTTATCTCGAGCACGAGCCAGTTTGTATATGAGCTTCTGCCCCTCCACAGTTTCAAGTTTTGTCGTACAGTTTGCTGGCCCGTTTCGATGCTATGTACTCCAGTCTGTCTTCAGGAGAGTTGGAATGCTGTCACTGTTTAAACGCAGCCTTCTTTTCCTGAATCACCCCCTGCATCTGGTCATTCCACCACTATGTCTCCCTGTCGATGACACGCCCACCCTTAGTAACACCAAGAACTCGCTTGCCCGCCGCAATTATTGCTGAATGAGCTCGATCTCATGCAGTCTGAGCGGTCTCGGTGTTAGTCAGTAGACTTTGACTCTCCACCTCCGCCAAGAAGTCGGTCTGCATCGGCCTATTCAACAACCACCACTTAATCCTAGGCTTGCGTTTCTCAGCTACTTTCTTTTTCGGAGTAACATTATAGTCCATGACAAGGAGGCGATGTTGGGCCGTCAGGCTTTCGCCGGGAATGACCTTACAGTTGGTCACCCTGCCCATATGACACCGTCTACTCAGCAAATAATCAATTTGAGTTGAGTGGGACCCGTTCTTACACGTTATAAGGTGCTGAGGTTCTTCTGGAAGAAAGTGTTCACGATGGCCAGATCAGACGCAATGCAGGTTCTTAGAATATTTTCTCCCTCTGCATTGCGTCTGCCCGTAGGTGACCCAGTGTATATAAGGCGGTAACCCTGCCCGATGTTACGAGACTTATTGCCCTTCCAGCGAGTTTCCTGAAGGAAAGCACACTGGACCCGACGTCTCATGAGTACATCTGCGAGTTCTCTGCATCGTCCGGTTAGAGAGCCAATATTCCATGTTGCAAAGCGGAGTTTCCGTCTGGGTACTGACGTCGTTAGCCGTGCCCGTACTTGACACGGTAGCCCTTGCCCACTTATCGCAGGTGTAGGGCGATGTGCCTGCGCGTCGTTTAACGGCGACGCCCTAGCCATACCCAGCTTTTTTCCAAATCGGTCCATACGAGTGGCGAAGTGGTTTTTAGTGGAGCGATTGCCATCTGACCTCCAAACCCATTACTGGGAGAAACGAAGAAAGGAAAGGGAATAAGAGGCAGAAAGACTTGGAATATAGGGGAGGGACACCACTTACATGGATTGGATCGGGTTATGAAAGTGGTGGCTCGAGGTCCCGGGGTCGCGTACCCGTATGCCGAAAACCAAATATCGGACAGATAATTGGCTAGACACCCTCTGGGTTTAAATAAGTACAATATAGTATAATTATATAGTACATAATGAAATATCTTTTGAGACATTTTCAGAGAAATCCAATACTGAATGCGATTAATAAATATTCACAGCATTCAACACACGATTTCGTGCCGTTCAGTCGTCTGAAGCGAAGCGAGTCTCAATACTTGACGAGATGCATTGTATTGTAGCGCTCGACTAACTTAATGATTCATTAAATGAGAACACGGTCTATGGTCTACGGTCTACGGTCGCGCCAACTGTTCGTTGATATCTAATTTATTGCAAATATAAAGCTGGCCTTTGAAGATTTATAATAAAGCCACTCATCAAAGCGATGCTGTATAAGTTCTCTTATATTTTTAGTTCCTACTAAACATTAGTTACTCTCATCTAATGAAACACAGCGATAGTTGCGGGTTCGATTATCATTCTAAGATAGTCTCGTCCAGGTCCAGTTCGATAAGACGCGGCGTAGAGCTTCACATTCCATATAAGATCTCTAACATAGATATCAAAATGGAGTATACATTTTTAACACTATATTGTATTTCTCTTTCTTTTATTCAAATAAATCTAAAAAATAAAAAAAGATTTGTTGTTACATTCCCACTCCAACAGCAAGCAGGTACGGCGAATTGCTCTAATATTTAATTGGACTCAAAGGCCGATTCGAACAAAAAAAGCCGCTGTGAACGAAACTGTACTGGAAACGAATTCACCCAATTGTATTAATCGTAACGAGATACGGGAAGGAAAGGTTACTTTACTATATTAAATTTCCTACAAAGTGCTCGGAATAAAGAATGAGTGAAGGCTTTGATCGATTACGCGTATAGTATCCGCGTGCGCTATGAGACTTGATAGTAATTACAGTGCTATACCGTCAAGGTACTCGTAGCGAAAATTTATTAATGTGGTAGATTGTGCGGAAAAAGTGTGAAAATTTTCCCTTTATTTGTACTGTAAGTTGTCATTTCTTGCCAAGATTCATCATGCAAGGTCAAGGTTCACATTACGATGTGCAATTATATTTTTCTCATATGAGAGTAATATTTACAAAAAAAATATAGCACTTCAACCTTCGACAACAATTTTAGCTTTTAGCACTAAAAGTTCTCTCTATATATTGTAAATTAAATCGAAGGCACAGTAAGGCGATATACCTAATACAGCTATAATATAAACGCAATTACCAATTATCACGCATACAATGACTACATCAACGTCATCATACAACTAGAGGAGACGCGTGACGTCTAATGACACGGTATTGTGTACAATATTGATAGTTCAGCAGGTGTGCTATAAACGTTACTAAAGCACTAAGCATTCATATGGTAATTAATATTATTAATATTATTAGTTATGATAATATATTATACGAGATTATTATATATACGAGTATGTGGCGGGTTCAAATACCGCTCGGGGCTACCCTGCTATTTGCGATATACAGCGTGAAGCTATTTATTAATTTTTTATATGTAAAATTATAATTTGAAACAGTTGTTTAAATTTTTTTATTAAAATTTTGTTATATTATATATGTTTAACATACCTTTTGTTTGTCTGTCGCTGTTTTTTGTTTAACACTGAATGTTCTGTTAGACAAACATAATTAAGAAGCAACTATAAGAATATGCGTATCATAAAAAAATATCTCGTAAAGAGTCTTAAGCTATAAAATTATAAATGATCTCACTCAATCTCAATAAATATATTCAACTATATAAAAGCACAAGTCAATGTGCATACATACAATATAGACGTACAAATAAAATTATATTGTAGGTAATATCTAAATATACCTAGAAACTCAGAATCAGAAAGAAGAATCATTTAACCAATCTCTAATAGATTCCAAATTAATCTATGGTCGATTTCATGGTAAGTTTAATTCTAAGGTTATTTCGAATTTTCATATAAAGTGTATGTAAGCTCTTTTGTACTGTGTACTACTAAACCAAAATGATTCCTTCTTATTTAAGGGACACTAATTAATCTCAACACATTGAGATAATCTGAGTCTAAGCCTAAAAATACCACTCAAGAGGCAGTCGACTAAATTTTATGAAGCCACTAAATGTTCAACTGGAATGATCTACTGCTTAATACTAAGCTCCTGAAATTCTTAAACATATTAAGGGTATGGTTAAGAAGAAATATTTAAAGAATGATTCAACAAACATATCCAACAATTAAAGAGCATTATGATATATATTAGTATATTATAATAGTATGTATTTGTGTATATATATAAACATATATATATATATATATATAGATATATATATATATATATATATATATATATATATATATATATATATATATATATATATATATATATGTACAATGTACATGTAGGTGCCACTTTCCATATTAAGCAAGCCAACATTTGTCTATCTGTGTCACTCTGATGCTGACCTCGTAGTTCCGATAAAACTGTAATGGGAAGTAATTCCCTGTAATTAACTCGAGTGCACCAATATTTAGTAAACGGCCGGGCGTTTTGAGGGAAGTTTTACGAATAAAGTCCATTAACGCCCTAATGCTTGCACTTGCGGCTTAAACGAGCGATATGAGCTCAAATAGCGTGGGATGCTAATATTGACTGTTTTATAAACATGTTTTATTATTAAACATGTTTAATGTTAAATTTAGTGGACGCCCGCAACTTCCTTGGTGTGTGTGTGTGTGTGTGTGTGTGTGTGTTACTTACACACCTGCTTGCGTATTAACATTAGCATAACTAACAGGATATAGGAGAGAGTAAGAACTGGATATACCTAAGCTTAGAGTTTTACGTCAATTAGATAAAGTTTATTCTCATTTCGGAGCAGGTTTTCTGTCTCCTCATGTAAAAATTTAAGTATTTTTTGCTTGCATAGCAACTTTTTTAACGGTAATAACGGTTATTGTTTTATTTTGTGTATAATAATGTGTGTGTGTGTGTGTGTGCGTTTCAAATTGTACATTTGTACATTTAAATTATGTGTATTTATAGGGATAGGTTAACCCTTATAAATGTTATTTCAAGCGGCTTACTCAATATACGCTGACACGCCGCTGTACCTCGGTGACCTTTTGATGTCGTATTATTACTTTAGTTGATTAGGACTCGTGTAGGACTACTCAGTTACCATATTAAGTATAATATGGAGAAAAATTATGTTCTTTTCCTTTTCATATTATTATAAGCAGATCTGCTTGAAATTATACTTACAAGTACATTCAAAAAGGTATAAAATTTATGTTATGGAAATATTTTCGATACAATTTATCTCAACTGCAATACAGAAAAATGACCGCAAGAGCCGCTACATGGTAAATTAATAGCGCCTTGAAAACGGATGAATAATCGAAATTTACACAACAAGTTCCGTACTATTTTATAATGACCGCTTATTTTTAATCACAACAAAAAATCCTGTATATATATATATATATATATATATATATATATATATATATATATATATATATATATATATATATATATATATATCTTCTTCTTCTTCCTGGCATTAGTCCCGGCTTTTTGCCAGGGTCTGCCTTCCGACTAAGACCAATCGGTCCATATGAGTGGCGAAGTGGTTTTTTGTGGAGCGATTGCCATCTGACCTCCAAACCCATTACTGGGAGAAACCAAGAAAGGAAAGGGAATAAGAGGCAGAAAGACTTGGAATATAGGGGAGGGACACCACTTACATGGATTGGATCGGGTTATGAAAGTGGTGGCTCGAGGTCCCGGGGTCGCGTACCCGTATGCCGGAAACCAAATATCGGACAGATAATTGGCTAGACACCCTCTGAGATGGATATATATATATATATATATATATATATATATATATATATATATATATATATATATATATATATATATATATATATATATATATATATATATATATATATATATATATATATATATATATATATATATATATATATGGCATTGTTTCCCACATATTGCAGTATAGATACATTTTTACAGTGTACGTAATGTAATGTACAAACTAAAATATCTCGGCTTGATTAAAATATCCATGTTGAACACGAACGTAACCCTACAAACCGGACCACGTAACACTCGCACCAATTGTAATTTACGTATATCTCGTTTCGGGAGTCGTTCCATGAAACATTTTAAAGCTCACGCGAAGGAATTGGGGCAGTCGGAGAGCATTTAATTAGGAGCATGCGAACAATTTTATTTACGCTTTTATTATTTCGAATGCAAACATTTATTTTCGTAAGAAATATAACTGAATTTCGGGTCACACCTCGTTTTCTTAAAACATGTTACAATATATCACTTTTGAAATGTATCGCTGTATTCAATATTTTAAATGTAATTTTTTACTAGAGGCCATTTTGAGTTTTTATTGATTCCACATACTAAGCGAGTAATAATTAGTAGGTGTGTGTGTTTATATATAATCATATGCTTATCCTAAACCAATATATATCATGTTTTATTGTGGATTACTGTGACAGTAATGCATAAGCTCTCAAAGAACACAAGTCAGCTTAGTCGAGTTCATTTCGTATTATATATTTTATATGTATGTATGTATGTATTTATAGAGTGTACAAAATAGTTAGTAGTGGAGAAGAAAGTATCTTAGCATTCTTGCTGCCTAAACTAAATTCGTTCTGCCTACTAAAGTAAAGCTAAAAAATCTATATACGAGTATCAATAAGGAGAAATATCGATTTGTTAGCATTAGTTTCAATTTAACTTGTACAACTCGCAAACCAAGCAGGTGTTTATTTAATATTCTACTAATATTAAAAATATGATAGTTTGTGAGGATGGGTGTATATTTGTTTCTGTTTCATGCAAAAACTACTGAACGGATTGTTATGACATTTATCTGTTATATACAAAGTTTATACATCAGAATAACACATAGGCTACAATTATTTTTAAATTTATATAATATTATTAATACAATAATATTATATAAATATAAAAAATTTTACCTTCTGTAAGCAATATTGTATGTTGGGATTATTTGTCTCAATTAGTTCTAAATAAAACACTGTAACAATTTTATTTTATGTAAAGCCATTATATTTAAAATAGTAAGTCTTAAATACTATTCAATTGGATATTTCATTTACAATGCATATTTATAGGCATTATAAAATTCTTAACAAAACTTATACATTTGTCGTTTTTCTCTTTTAACATATTTGGTGCATCACGAAAAAACTACTTTCATCTAATACGATGTCAGGTCAAAATGTGCCCCAAATGATATTTACGTTAGTACGTGGCAGGTCTTTATCGTACCAGAATTCCCACAGGATCCTGATTTACGCAGAAAAACACGTTTACTGAACGCACCTGCCGCCTAGATAAAGGTTCTTTAGAACCACACAATTTTCTATTAAATACTTAATATTAATAATGAAAAAAGCTTTACAGTACAACCTATTTAGTGAATAATAAAATACATAACAATACAAAGATAACCAACCAATTTTCTTTAAATGCACTTAAATAACAATAAATAAATAATCGTAAAGCTCAAGCGGGCTCAAGCTCAATATATAAGTGAACATATACATAATATATTGTCGACATTTTGTTTCCCTCATGTCTCCTTTATCCACATGGAGACGAGGGTCTAAGTTGAAGAAATTAATTAAGCTGAATCTGCTTAATTCATTTGCAAAGCTTAATAGTTAAAGCTTTTTGTATAAATTTAACGTTGATTTCAATATATTTTTTTTAGTACAAGTATTACTTACAGGTATTGCACCGCATAGTGCATTCTGAAAGTAATATTATTCATCTGTGTTCAAATGTTGGTAGGACGACAATATTTATTGCCAATTCCTTTATTAACAGCATCAATAATCAATATTTGTACTTATATGTAGTATTAGAAGTAGTGCCTGAGACTTGCATTCCAAGTGTATAGCTCGAGCTTAATACGAATAATCAAATACAATCTTATCAAAAATCACCTTCTATATAAGGAAGTTGCTTAAATCATAAAATAACATATAGTACTAATAGTTAGTTAATAAAAATATTTACAATCCGATATGGTGATATTTTTTTAAAATAAATACTTAAGTTTGTCGTCCAGATTCCGCAAAAAGAAACGCGGTCCTTACACCTCCACTTACCATTCGATGTCATTAAAATATTCTTAAGCGAAGAGCGCAGGGGCTGATTATCATGTATTTTGTTATTGCACCGCACACTCTTCCTCTACATTCTCCAAAGAAACTACATCTCAAATTTCACGATTTTTTTTATATACATATATATAGATATATATATAAAAGGTATATATATATATATATATAATATATATATATATATATAGACAATTTCCAAGACAATTACAATTTCATATTCAGTTTAGTTCCATCTCAAATGCTATTATGTGTAACTAACAAGCGCTTCTCATATTACAAACATATCAGAATCGTTCCAAGACAATGAAAAAGAGAGGATATTTTCCCCTCACGTATGATAAGGGTGCTGTTTGATTCATCTAGTTGAATTAAGGGTGAAATCGCTCGGATTGACTGAATCTCAGTATATTTGTTAGATTGATCTACGAGCGACCGGTAGCGGGCGGAGGGCGGAGGGCGGAGGGCGGAGGGCGGAGGGCGGCGGGCGGCGCACTACCGTCCGAACGTCCGTCCGTCCGTCGATGTTTACTCTCGATGTGAACTAAATTGGATAACCGAGATCTGGGGATGTTGGCGGTGGCGTCTAAATTATCTGTACCTATTCGATATGGAATAATGATATCTTTTCTTTTAGTTTTAGGATTTTATATGAAAGTAGTACATAAGCGTATGGAACTGTAATATCATCTTCTTTGAGTTTTTGCTGTGTGGGAAATTGAAAATATTACCTCAAATACTGTTCTACTATTGTTGAAGCTCAAGTTAAATACTGTTCTACTATCGTGGAAGGAGAGAATTAAACTGGAGATATTAACCTACAACTTATCTTATATTACTATCATTAAAAAAATACTAAATCGTATACCATATTTACAGATTAAATTAGCATCCATTGAAGGCTGATTAATAAGCTAGATGCACACACAAGTAACACAAAGTTCTCGAGCGACCCCAATACAGACTTGCAGACCGAGGCTTGCTTCCGCTCCTCGACACTGCTACGAGCAGTTTGCGGCGAGGATGTGACATACTTCGCAGTTCTCAATACGCTAGCTAGTTAAGTCGATTAGAATAATTGGACTGGAAATTATGAGTACTAATAACAGTTATAAAGGAACGAAATCTCACATAGTTTTGATATTTCAGCACTTTTCAAAGGATATCAGACGATACGAGATCTTTTAACTGTATCGCATTTAATATTAATGTTTCAATTATAAATATTGTACCACCATTGGGTTTAAAAAGAACATTTTTTCCATAATCAAACACCTGTTCCACTGACACTTAACAGCCTGTCAGACGTACCACATCACGTCTACGTGCGAGTGACAGTACGTACTGTGTAACGTACAAACGTACTTGTTGAAACGTACGTAAACGTACTTCTACAGTACGTACTGTGTAACGTACAAACGTACATAAACAAATTATACGCGATATAATGTTAAAATGGTTTTAAAACCATTTTTTTTTTCACAAATTCACGCTTTATTCTCTAATATTAATATTAGAGAATAAAGCGTGAATTTGAAAATATAAAGAACTTATAATAATAAAATCAACTTATCAAAAATAATATACTTACATTTAAGCTGAAATAAATAATACGAGTATTTACTTGTAAAGTCCATATTTACGTCTTAATTTCATAATAAGCTCGTATAATGAAATTCGGGCGCCGCGGGTGTTGGAACAAATCTGAACATTTATCTTCGCGGGGGGCGCGCTCTATGCGATCTATTACACTGATGCTGTGCAAAGCCTACTGTAGCAATGAAAATATTTTAGCTTTATTCAAAAAGCTTTTTCCTATGTATATAATTGATTTTACTTAACAGTTTAATAAACAAATTTACGTGTTTTTATTAGTTATTTAAGTTTACACATAGAAAAGAAAAGCTTCATTCTCACCTTATTTTGAGACACGAGTACACGATACAAATTTTTATGAAAGCGTTCATCTGTTTTCAAAGTTATAAAGTATACTGCACAATACGTCCATTTAAATTCTAAGTTAGTCAAAATTGTCGAATAAACATATATTCATTCACCAATTTGTGCAGAAAGAAAATAATATGCCGCAATACTATAAAATACGCCGTATCAGCGAGTGCCCTTGGTCTGACTAAAGTAGGTATATTTTCCACTCCGTTTAGTAAACTACTATCATTCGTTCTCAGGCGAAGTGTATGGGCGGGCTATTTCAAATACAAAGTAGGGAAATACTAGATTTACACGAATGTAGGCGACAGTGAGATGAGAGCGCTCTGTAGTCTGTTTTAAATGCAGCTTTTTATTCCCTGTTTAAATGGAAAGTAGAGAGGGAGAGTTGGAGAGAAAAGATTCATATTACTTATACAATAACATAAATCTAGTCGATATAACAATGAGAACATTAATCTACAATAACCTACGGTACCTAAGAGTCCATACTGCGCAGTCGGTCCCATGAGCTTATCTATTCTAAAAGTCTTCTAATTCTGGACATTGAAAGCTCAATCCAGTAGATCAAACTGAACTACGATAGTCTTAATTAAATGGAATAAAAGCTCACACAGGATTCAGATGTCATCGCTCTCCACCTTTGAAGTGTAAGCGCTTTATATAAGTATCCTTTTTAGAAGTGCTAAATCAATGAGTAAGGAAACGTCGCTCACGACCGGATGGTATGTAAATAGATTACTTTAAAATTGGTCACCCATGTCGATGACGTAAATAGACTTAGTGAGCTTTTCATGCACTTTGTCAAATTGCTTTATTTCTTAAATACTTTTAGAAAAGCTTATACAATTTTGACCGTCCTTCGTCCTCTTAGGTCTCGAAAAGGCGCGGGTTCAAAGCTGTAGCGGTCAAAGCTTTATATGCTTTTCTATAATTATTTTTCTTTTGTTTATGTGGAATAACACTTTAAAATATGTAATAAACTTAAATTTTTCGTTTGTGCTGCATTTAGGATATTTAGTAGTTGGCTCCTAGCTGCGAATACCAGGGTAGTGAGTTTGATTATCGCTTGGAAGAATATTTAATTATTATTTGATTAACATTCATAAGCTAAAATGAGTAGAAACTTATATATGATAAATTAGAATTATCATAAATTGGTTTTCCTTGCTTATCACATGAAAATAGAATTATTTAATATATTACAGCTAATATTTTAAATTAAAGTAACTATTAACAACATCATCTTACAAGCTTAAAATAATAAAACGCTAAACAAAAGTAGAATACCACGTTTGGTATTTCAACTAAACTAATGACCGGAAAGAATGACGGCATGTGGGTTTTAATAAAAGCCGCCCGTCATCCCCGCCCTTCATCCCCGCCCTTCATCCCCGCCCGCGCCCTCAACGAAATTCACCCTTTTAATTACAGTTCAGTGCCGCCTGCCATTAGCGACACCTAAATGTTTTATCACGAATTGTATAGAAAAAAAACTAATTTGCTTATATAATCCATTTTTCTTTAATAAGATTATATTTTAAATGAAAATATTTTTGAATTTGCTATGTTCTAGGTAGTATTATTATAGTGATTATTTTATTAACACTTCTGTCCACACCAAGGTCAGAAAAATACTCAAAGACAACATAAAAATTTGAACGCAGCGGGATATGAACCCGCGTTTTCTCTACAGAGATATTAACAACGTAATAAGTTGTAAAAAGCGTATAAAATTTAGACGCAGCGGAATGCAGAACGCATGGCTTAGTGGTCAGAGCGCTTGAACGGTTCCATGAGGCGCGGGTTCAAATCCAGCTGCGTTGAATTTTTTTCCTTTTTTCCTTGATTTAAACCACGCTGCGAGGGTTTGCTAGGCCGGTAAGGTGTTAAGAGAGTGAATGAGTTAAGTTATGGACACACTTAGCAACAGACCACTCGTACGAGGAGTCTGTTGGAGAACTAAACATTAAAGAAGCCAAAAAGAAGAAGAAGAAGAAGGAATTAGACTAGGAGGGTAGATTAGTAATTAGTTCTGTGAAAGAAAGGTTTAAGCAACAATAAATGTTAAGATGATGAATTGAAAGATGCATGACCTAGGCCATTGTGCCAAAGTCAATCCTTTCGATAAAAGTATGAGAGACGTTAAAAATAAAGAGTACAAAATACAAATTAACCAAACTAAAGCAAGATCAAATATGGAAAGTCAGTTAGTTTCTGGAAAACAAGAGCTTATTTAGGCGCAAAGGTAATAATTCCTCGAAAACATACACTAACCTGTTGATTGAACGGAGTGTATTTCTTTTGCAGCGATGGACAGAATGGGATGGAAAGAAGATTTTTTTTTAGCTTTACGCTGTATTCACATAGCAAGGTAGCCAAGGGAACCGCAGGTAGAAGGAGCCTAGTATACTGATACTCCGTTCTCCACTTTAATTTTTTTTTCTTTTTTTTTTTTCTGTGAGCTTAATGCTGTTAGCCCTATTGGCCTACAGCGACACCGGTTGGGGAGGGAAGAGGGTACTCTGTCCCTGAGAAGTAGCAAGCACTATCTTGTCTGCTTGAGAGGAAACGTCGGCGGCAAGGGCGTCCAACTCTCCACTTTCCGCTTTTCAAGACATGCTGGAACTTTGCCTTGTTACCAGAATGAAGAAATTTTATCATATTATATTATTGTATATAACACATCACCTGCACTTCTCAATAATACTTACAAACTTTGCTACGTATATTATATACAAATCGGCAGCAGGAGGGTATCCAACGAGAATTAAATATTAAATATTCATTTATAGGAACATACGGATCTGTTAATTGGATCCGTTCGTCGTGTCATGTTGTAAATCGTTTTAGAATTTCCATTGTTTATTTTGAATTACCGCCGTTCATTTTATTACCATGTTGTATATTTTAAATATTATGTTTTGTTATATAATTGATGAATTTTCCTTTTGTAATAATGATATTTTAGTATGAATCGTTCGGTTTGTGAAAGTTTGGGAATAATGTCATATGAGCTTACAAAAGCTTCAATGATTTTATTATAAAACTTGAAATTATGGATTTTATTTAAATTGAGAAGCAAATATATTTTTATATTATTATTTTTTTATTATTATTTTTTTATACTATATTACCCTTCTACATGACACCTCGATTTGATACGAGTGATAGATAAATCAAGTTATTGAAGGCTTTTAACAATTTCATTGAATTTTAACTTATCTAACTACAATATTTAGATACTTCAGAAGGCCACGCTTTATCTTCATACCAAGGCAAACGAACTAAATAATACCCCGAGAGGGAATGGAACCCACAGTCGTTATATTTTACGGAAAGACGCTGTGCCACTGCGCTCTTTATGGCATTACGCATTCAGCAATAATCCAAAATAGCAAAATGAAAAATAGAGTCCGTAATTTACCAACAACTAAGTCTAATTGCAAGTAATGTCATTTTCTAGAAATTACTATGGACACACCACACACCACAGACACAGCACAGATCTCAGATAGCGATAATGTAAAGTTTTGATGAGACCATCTGGCAAGCGAGCACTTTTTGAATAAAATGAACATCAATCTGATCCGAATGCTTAATAGCTTAGAAACATAGCTCACCATTTTTCAGAATTATTCGACAAATATATCGAGATGAACTTTTATAGACCATATTGTTTTACTAAAAATCCATATGCTTATATGAATATATATATATATATATATATATATATATTATATATATATATATATATATATATATATATATATATATATATATATATATATATATATGTATATATATATATATATATATATATATATATATATATATATATATATATATATATATAGATATATATATATATATATATATATTTATATATATATATATATATATATATATATATATATATATATATATATATCTATATATATATATATATATATATATATATAATATATATATATATCTATATATATATATATATATATATATATATAATATTATATATATATATATATATATATATATATATATATATACATAGATGTAGTGTAGTGTATAGTGTATAGTGTATACATATACGACTAGATTACTTAATAAACAGAGACTTCATTTTAACTTAAGTCAGAGCTTATTGACGCCGTGATCGTCCTCATACTAGGTTTGGTATTGACAATACAAGGGTACAGACTTAAACTAAACTTCAATCAACTCGAATTGGTTAAAAGTTGTACAACTTGTGCAGCACCTGTGAGCTGAAATAGACCTACCGCCACACTGAGCGGATATTTTACGTCAGTACGTGGTGGTCCAAAAAGGGCCTGCTATATTTTTTATGCCAATAGCTCTCTGCTCTAGGTAGGACACAGTTTTATCTAGTACCGCAGTGGGTATGTTTCGTAGAGAAGGTATAACAAATTGTGAGTATTGTAAAACTATAATATTGCTTTCAACTAGAAACATGCAATCTTTATTATAATTACGTTATTAATTCTTTCAATTATTAATAGTGCAGAAGAATGTAGGAAATGAAGGCAATTTCTTTTATTATTTTTGTTGCAATTTGTAATTGTGTATATAGACATCATAGTGCAGTTAGTGTATACCCAATTGAGTGTAATAGTTGTGGGTCGATATTCTACTCGAGGTAATTATTACCTGTTGCCTTGGCTGGAGCAAATAATACACAGCTCTTAGTGTTGGTCTGACAATGGCTTTAATTGAGGAAGTAACAAGGGATGATTATCTAAGTGTAAAATGGAAAATATCGTATACATTTTATATGTAAATGTGAACATGGTTTATTGACTTTACTCGTATACGTTTCGGGTATATATTCAGTTTAATTTACAAAGTTAAGAGGAGATACCCGAAGGCAATCAGATTTTGTATCAAAAGTTTTACCAGTAGGGTTAGCTGGCTCTCGAAAAATACTTTTAAGTTTGTCGTACCTTTTTTGTAAGTCAAGGTGACGTAATCAAATTTTTGCGTAAATGCCAGCAATTAATAATTTGGTACGTAGAAATGTTTTAAAACATTTAAAACAACAACATTTTTATCTATTTTCTAACATTGTGACGTCATCGTGTATTTAATGTGATTATTGTTTTTCTTTACTCTTGTTAAATATGTATTGAATTTCCAGTTTATTACTTATATAAGAAACGATTTTCTATATTTTTATCAATTCAATCAATTTACAATAAGTACACTTGGACATATGAGTAAGTCTTCTTTAAAACATTAGGTATATCCACAAAAGCATTCACCTCAATGCTGAAGCACATCGCCTGTTGTATCTAAATCACAGGCAAATCTCTTGTGTATTTTCCATACTACTTTCGCAAAGTAAATTGTATCTTTATGTTGTGAGTGACAATAAACCAAATAAGAGGTATAACTTATCACGTTTTCGCGTAACACGTATATATATATGTATTCATATAAGCATATGGATTATATATATATATATATATATATATATATATATATATATATATATATATATATATATATATATATATATATATATATATATATATATATATATATATATATATATATATATATATATATACATAGATGTACGTGTTAGGCGAAACGTGATAAGTTATACGTTATAGTTATATATATATATATATATATATATATATATATATATATATATATATATATAATATATATATATAAATATACATAGATGTACGTGTTACGGCGAAAACGTGATAAGTTATACCTCTTATTTGGTTTATTGTCACTCACAACATAAATATACAATTTACTTTGCGAAAGTAGTATGGAAAATACACAAGAGATTTGCCTGTGATTTAGATACAACAGGCGATGTGCTTCAGCATTGAGGTGAATGCTTTTGTTTGCTACCTAATGTTTTAAAGAAGACTTACTCATATGTCCAAGTGTACTTATTGTAAATTGATTGAATTGATAAAAATATAGAAAATCGTTTCTTATATAAGTAATAAACTGGAAATTCAATACATATTTAACAAGAGTAAAGAAAAACAATAATCACATTAAGTACACGATGACGTCACAATGTTAGAAAATAGATAAAAATGTTGTTGTTTTAAATGTTTTAAAACATTTCTACGTACCAAATTATTAATTGCTGGCATTTACCCAAAAATTTTATTACGTCACCTTGACTTACAAAAAAGGTACGACAAACTTAAAAGTATTTTTCGAAAGCCAGCTAACCCTACTGGTAAAACTTTTGATACAAAATCTGATTGCCTTCGGGTATCTCTCTAACTTTGTAAATTAAACTGAATATATACCCGAAACGTATACGAGTAAAGTCAATAAACCATGTTCACATTTACATATAAAATGTATACGATATTTTCTATTTTACAAGGGATGATTATCCCTTGTTACTTCCTCAATTAAAGCCATTGTCAGACCAACACTAAGAGCTGTGTATTATTTGCTCCAGCCAAGGCAACAGGTAATAATTACCTCGAGTAGAATATCGACCCACAACTATTACACTCAATTGGGTATACACTAACTGCACTATGATGTCTATATACACAATTACAAATTGCAACAAAAATAATAAAGAAATTGCCTTCATTTCCTACATTCTTCTGCACTATTAATAATTGAAAGAATTAATAACGTAATTATAATAAAGATTGCATGTTTCTAGTTGAAAGCAAATATTATAGTTTTACAATACTCACAATTTGTTATACCTTCTCTACGAAACATACCCACTGCGGTACTGGATAAAACTGTGTCCTACCTAGAGCAGAGAGCTATTGGCATAAAAAATATAGCAGGCCCTTTTTGGACCACCACGTACTGACGTAAAATATCCGCTCAGTGTGGCGGTAGGTCTATTTCAGCTCACAGGTGCTGCACAAGTTGTACAACTTTTAACCAATTCGAGTTGATTGAAGTTTAGTTTAAGTCTGTACCCTTGTATTGTCAATACCAAACCTAGTATGAGGACGATCATGGCGTCAATAAGCTCTGACTTAAGTTAAAATGAAGTCTCTGTTTATTAAGTAATCTAGTCGTATATGTATACACTATGTATGAACACCAGTTTTCAGCAAAAGTAAACATAGTAGAAAGAAAATCCAATAAAATTTAAGTACAAGTAGTTAAACGTTTAACAGAATATCGTGTAAGACTGTAAAGGACCTTGAATAGTACCCAAATAACAAAACAGTAATATTGCGGAAAATCTAACCAAAATCTTTGCGTGAACTGTTTAAATTCAATTCAAATTCAAATTCTTAATATTTTTTTATTCCAATAGACTTTTACGTGCACTTTTGAATCTAAGAATGAACATCTCACTACCTCCGGTTCGGAATGCACTTCTGCTGAGAAGAGCCGGATAAGGTAATATCAATTGTAATAAAACATATTACGTTTCACTCAAAATACATTTACTTCACACTGAATATAATTAAATATTGACGTAGCTACAATACGACTGCCGATTTTATCTTCAGGGCAATCACCACACGGATGGTCGATCAAGTCATCATAATAAATAATTTTATTCAAAGTATTTTATTTTTTAAACGGCAGAAGATTACCACCGGTTCATTAACTCAGACCTGAGACGAACCAGCGTGACTTTCCTATTCAGCGGATCTCGGGCTTTCATGGCTCAAGGTCATTTTAACAATATAAAAAATAATTGATTACATTGCATTTTCGCACAATTATAGCATTTTTATTTACCGTCGTAGATCTGCAGAAGATCTGCTCCCGCACCGCGAGTGCGAAAGATCGTGTGGGTGTATTTCGACCGACCTCACCACACCACACCAGATTAAAGTTCATGATTTTAAGTGTCATAGTGAATGAGGTAATCTAATTATTCCACAAAAGACTAGAAATGTGAAAATAAAATTAATATTCTAAAATATTATTTTATACAAAATACTATATATTTTGTATAAATTAGTAATAGTATATACGAGTATTAGAGCTATAATGTAGCTGAATGTAACTTCAGGAGCAAGTTTGATACGAGTGAGTTCTGTCGGTACAGTTAGCATAAGTGACACGTCGCGTTACCAAGTTTGAACGAGTTCCCACTTCACTGGTGAATGTTTGTATGTGCTCGTTATATGATCGCAGAAGTTAATTTTGTACTGCTCTAGTGCTGTGTGCTGCATTATTATTTATAATAAGCTAACTACTTATGATATATGCTTATATAATTAAATTCAAATAAATCAGTCTAACTAAATAATATACGCTAAATCTAGGTACAATAAACTTGGAAAATAATATATATATATATATATATATATATATATATATATATATATATATATATATATATATATATATATATATATATATATATATATATATATATATATATATATATATATATATATATATATATATATATATCTTCTTCCACTTAGCATTATCCCAGCCTATTGCCAGGGTCTGCTTTCCTACTTAGTCTACTCCACTTTGCACGGTCTTGAGCATCCTCAGTGGTTAGTCCATTGGCTCTCATGTCGTGCGTCACGACGTCCAGCCATCGCTTCCTTGGGCGTCCGGGGGGTCTTACTCCAGGGACAGACATATCAAGGCATTTTCTTCCGACGTAGTTCTTAGGCCGGCGCAAAACGTGGCCATACCATCTCAGACGACGCTCTTGGAGCTTATCCGCTACGTCACGGACCCCAAGACTACTTCGAATGAATGTGTTGCGTATGCGGTCAGCCCGAGTAACGCCACACATCCACCTCAGCATTTTCATCTCCGTGACGTGAAGCTCCTCAGTGTGCCGAGATAATGTTGGCCAACATTCACTGCCGTATAAAAGAACCGGTCGGATAATGCTCTTGTATATCAGTCCCATGAGTTTGGGCGGTATTCTGTTATCACAGACTACACCAGTGACCTCCCGCCATTTGGCCCAGGCAGCGTTTATACGGGCATGGATGTCGTGGTCGATGCCTCCAGACTCATGCATAACGGCTCCAAGGTACCTGAACTTCTCCGACTTAACGGCTTGCTCAGGCCCGATATGGATGGTGCTCGAGTCCGGGTTCCCGTAAGCCATGTACTCGGTCTTCGACACATTCAGTTTGAGACCACCGTTCTCGAGCGCACCCTTCCAGGCGTTCACTTTACGCTCCAGCATCAGTCGGTTCTCGTTGATGAGTACTATGTCATCGGCATACATCATCAGCCACGGGGGCTGGCATTGGTTGTGAGCCGAGACAGTATCCAGCACTACATTGAATAAGAACGGACTAAGAGCTGAGCCCTGGTGAACCCCTACAGTAATCGGGAAGGGCTTGGTGTCGCCAACAGCGGTCCTAACCACTGAAGCGGAGTCGTTGTACATATCTCTGATAACCTCAATATAGGCTTCAGGGATCCCTTTGGATCGCAATGCCCACCAGATACACTGACGTGGCACACAGTCAAAGGCCTTCTGCAGGTCCAAAAAGGCCACATGCAGAGCTCTCCTTTTTTCCCCTGTAAGCCTCCATCAAAGTTTTGAGAGAAAGAAGGCCGTCCATAGTGCCTGATCCTGGTTGAAACCCATACTGAGACTCAGAGACACTACATTCTTGGCGGAGCCTGAGGCCGATCATGCGCTCGAAGAGCTTCATGGTGTGGCTCATAATCTTAATGCCCCTATAACTACCGCAATCTTGAACACTGCCCCTTCCTTTGTAAATAGGGATAATAAAGCTCTGCCGCCACTGATGTGGCATCTTTCCAGTATTCAAGATACGGTTAAACAGGTCAGGTTAAACAGTAAGTATAACACACCAAGAGAGCCCAACGATTTCCACGCCTCGATTGGGATGTCGTCAGGTCCTACCGCTTTTCCGTTCTTCATGCGTCGAAGACAATTACGAATTTCGTCACGGGTTATTGGAGCAACAAGTCGGAGGTTAGGAGATAATTCAGGAGGAAGACTACAAGACTGCTGAGTGTTCAGCAGCTCCTTAAAGTAGCTTCTCCATCTCTCCTTCACAGAGGCATGACTACAAAGCAACGTGCCCCGAGAATCTCTGACGCAAAGACATTTTGTAATATCCTGCGTCGCTTTATCTCGAGCACGAGCCAGTTTGTATATGAGCTTCTGCCCCTCCACAGTTTCAAGTTTATCGTACAATGGCGACAAACTTTCTCTGCGGGCTTTGGCTACAGCTCTTTTGCTGGCCCGTTTCGCTGCTATGTACTCCAGTCTGTCTTCAGGAGAGTTGGAAATGCGCTGGAAGGGCAATAAGTCTCGTAAGATCGGACAGGGTTACCAGCTCATATGCACTGGGTCTCCTTCCGGTAAAATTGGTGTAGCAGTAGTTTTATCTGAAGAGCTACGGAATGGTCTCCTCGAAGTTGACCGACGCAGTGACCGCCTGATGCGGGTGAAGGTACTGGTTGAGGGGGCTATCGCCAACTTAATCAGTGCATACGCTCCCCAGGCTGGTTGTAACGGGGCCGAAAAGGAGTCATTCTGGGAGCAATATGAACAGGTTCTACTCGCTATACCATCTATCGAGGTGATCATAGTTGGGGGAGACCTTAACGGTCACGTGGGTAAGGCTACGGATACGTATAAACGTGTCCACGGTGGTTTTGGTCACGGTCGCCGCAATATAGAGGGCGAAAATATCCTAAGAACCTGTATTGCATCTGATCTGGCTATCGTGAATACGTTCTTCCAAAAGAGTCCGCAGCATCTTATTACGTATGCGAGTGGACTCCACTCAACCCAAATAAATTATCTAATTACCAGCCGGTGTCATGTTGGCAAGGTAACTAACTGTAAAGTCATTCCTGGCGAAAACCTCACGGCCCAACATCGTCTTCTTGTCATGGATTATGTCGTTACCCCGTTAAAGAAATTAGCCGAGACGCGTAAGTCTAAGATCAAGTGGTGGTTGCTGAATGGACCGATGCAGACTGACTTTCTGGCAGAGGTTAACAGTCAAAATTTATCAACTAACACCGAAACTGCTCAGGATGCTTGGGATCGAGCTCAGTCAGCAATCATTACGGCTGGTAAACATGTTCTTGGCGTTTTCTAAGGGAGGACGTATTATGGACAGGGAGACATGGTGGTGGAATGACAAGGTACAAGAGGTGATTCATGATAAGAAGACTGCATTTAAGGAGTGGCAGCGTTCCAACTCTCCTGAAGACAGGCTGGAGTACATAGCAGCAAAACGTGCCAGTAAAAGAGCTGTAGCCAGAGCCCGCAGTGAAAGTTTATTACCTATATGATAAACTTGATACTGTGGAGGGGCAGAAGCTCATCTACAAATTGGCACGTGCTCGGGATAAAGCGACGCAAGATATCACAAAATGTCTTTGCGTCAGAGATTCCCAGGGCAAGCTGCTCTGTAGTCATGCTTCTGTGAAGGAGAGGTGGAGAAGTTACTTCTTGGAGCTGCTGAATACTCAGCACCCGGGTAGTATTCCGTCTGAACCACCTCCTAACCTGGGACTTATTGCTCCAATAACCCTTGATGAAACTCGAAATTGTCTTCGACGCATGAAGAACGGCAAGGCGGTGGGACCTGATGATATCCCGATCGAAGCGTGGAAATCATTGGGCTCTCGTGGTGTGCTCATGCTTACTGATCTTTTTAACCGCATTTTGAACACTGGGACGTTGCCACATCAATGGCGGCACAGTTTTATTACCCCTATTTACAAAGAAGGGGCAGTGTTCAAGATTGCGGTAGTTATAGGGGCATTAAGATTATGAGTCACACCATGAAGCTTTTCGAGCGCGTGATCGTCCTCAGGCTCCGCCGAGAATGTACTGTCTCTGAATGTCAATATGGATTTCAGCCAGGATCAGGCACTACGGACGCCATTTTTTGCCCTCAGAATTTTGATGGAGACACACAGGGAAAAGAGGAGAGCTCTGCATGTGGCATTCTTAGACCTGCAGAAGGCCTTTGACTGTGTGCCACGTCAGTGTATCTGGTGGGCACTGCGATCCAAAGGGATCCCTGAATCCTATATTGCTATTATCAGAGACATGTACAACGACTCTGTTTCTACAGTTAGGACCGCTGTTGGCGATACCAAACCCTTCCCAATTACAGTAGGGGTTCACCAAGGCTCAGCTCTTAGTCCACTTTTGTTTAATGTAGTGCTAGATACTGTCACGACTCACATCCAGGACCAGCCTCCATGGCTGATGATGTATGCCGATGACGTAGTACTCATTGACGAGAACCGACTGATGCTGGCTCGTAAAGTGAATGCCTGGAAGGGTGTGTTTGAGAACGGTGGTCTTAAACTGAATGTGTCAAAGATCGAGTACATGGCTTGCGGGAAACCAGACTCGAGCACCATCCACATAGGGCCTGAGCCAGCCGTTAAGTCGGAGAAGTTCAGGTACCTTGGATCCATTATGCACGAGTCTGGAGGCATCGACTACGATGTCCGCGCCCGGGTTAGCGCTGCTTGGGCCAAATGGCGGGAGGTCACTGGTGTAGTCTGCGATCGCAGAATACCACCCAAACTCAAGGGGCTGATATACAAGAGCATGATCCGACCAGTTCTTCTATACGGCAGCGAATGTGGGCCAGCATTATCTCGGCACACTCAGGAGCACGACATGAGAGCCAATGGACTAACCACTGAGGATGCTCAAGACCGTGCAAAGTGGAGTAGACTAAGTAGGAAATCAGACCTTGGCAATAGGCTGGGATAATGCTAAGTGGAAGAAGATATATATATATATTATATATATATATATATATATATATATATATATATATATAATATATATATATATATATATATATATATATATATATATATATATATATATATATATATATATTATTTTCCAAGTTTATTGTACCTAGATTTAGCGTATATTATTTAGTTAGACTGATTTATTTGAATTAATTATATAAGCATATATCATAAGTAGTTAGCTTATTATAAATAATAATGCAGCACACAGCACTAGAGCAGTACAAAATTAACTTCTGCGATCATATAACGAGCACATACAAACATTCACCAGTGAAGTGGGAACTCGTTCAAACTTGGTAACGCGACGTGTCACTTATGCTAACTGTACCGACAGAACTCACTCGTATCAAACTTGCTCCTGAAGTTACATTCAGCTACATTATAGCTCTAATACTCGTATATACTATTACTAATTTATACAAAATATATAGTATTTTGTATAAAATAATATTTTAGAATATTAATTTTATTTTCACATTTCTAGTCTTTTGTGGAATAATTAGATTACCTCATTCACTATGACACTTAAAATCATGAACTTTAATCTGGTGTGGTGTGGTGAGGTCGGTCGAAATACACCCACACGATCTTTCGCACTCGCGGTGCGGGAGCAGATCTTCTGCAGATCTACGACGGTAAATAAAAATGCTATAATTGTGCGAAAATGCAATGTAATCAATTATTTTTTATATTGTTAAAATGACCTTGAGCCATGAAAGCCCGAGATCCGCTGAATAGGAAAGTCACGCTGGTTCGTCTCAGGTCTGAGTTAATGAACCGGTGGTAATCTTCTGCCGTTTAAAAAATAAAATACTTTGAATAAAATTATTTATTATGATGACTTGATCGACCATCCGTGTGGTGATTGCCCTGAAGATAAAATCGGCAGTCGTATTGTAGCTACGTCAATATTTAATTATATTCAGTGTGAAGTAAATGTATTTTGAGTGAAACGTAATATGTTTTATTACAATTGATATTACCTTATCCGGCTCTTCTCAGCAGAAGTGCATTCCGAACCGGAGGTAGTGAGATGTTCATTCTTAGATTCAAAAGTGCACGTAAAAGTCTATTGGAATAAAAAAATATTAAGAATTTGAATTTGAATTGAATTTAAACAGTTCACGCAAAGATTTTGGTTAGATTTTCCGCAATATTACTGTTTTGTTATTTGGATACTACTTACGTACATACGTTTAACTACTTGTACTTAAATTTTATTGGATTTTCTTTCTACTATGTTTACTTTTGCTGAAAACTGGTGTTCATACATAGTGTATACATATACGACTAGATTACTTAATAAACAGAGACTTCATTTTAACTTAAGTCAGAGCTTATTGACGCCGTGATCGTCCTCATACTAGGTTTGGTATTGACAATACAAGGGTACAGACTTAAACTAAACTTCAATCAACTCGAATTGGTTAAAAGTTGTACAACTTGTGCAGCACCTGTGAGCTGAAATAGACCTACCGCCACACTGAGCGGATATTTTACGTCAGTACGTGGTGGTCCAAAAAGGGCCTGCTATATTTTTTATGCCAATAGCTCTCTGCTCTAGGTAGGACACAGTTTTATCCAGTACCGCAGTGGGTATGTTTCGTAGTGAAGGTATAACAAATTGTGAGTATTGTAAAACTATAATATTTGCTTTCAACTAGAAACATGCAATCTTTATTATAATTACGTTATTAATTCTTTCAATTATTAATAGTGCAGAAGAATGTAGGAAATGAAGGCAATTTCTTTTATTATTTTTGTTGCAATTTGTAATTGTGTATATAGACATCATAGTGCAGTTAGTGTATATATATATATATATATATATATATATATATATATATATATATATATATATATATATATATATATATATATATATATATATATATATATATATATATATATATATATATATATTATATATATATATATATATATATATATATATATATATATATATATATATATATATATATATATATATATATATATATTCTATAAAAAAAGTTAATAATAAACAAATTCACTCGTAGAATAAAATAAAAACTCTCATATAGTTACTATTAGGTATAATATTTTCATGAACATTTCATGTATACCCTGCCGTCCCCGCACTATTGGCGTCACGCCAGTCGCTAGTGTGGCACATTAATGCATCCGTTACGGAAAGCCTGACACACTGCGAGTCAGTCACTGCAGTTAGGAGTGACGTGTCATTACTAACTTTAATTTTAATGTTCACAGATAACAAAAATATTTGTTTATTTAATTTTACTAAGGGGTGTATGTCTTTAGGTGATAGGTAGCTAGGGTAAGACTGGCTCAGCAAAAATAATTTTTTGCTTACATTTCACAATGTGTATATCTGTATACAGAATAAACAGTATTTGATAATACATTTCTTGAAAGAAAAGAGGTCCATTGCCAGGAGGACCTTAAACAAAGAGCCTAACCAGGTCACCATTACCTGCATAACTACGACCACTCTGCCAAGAGTGCCCGACAAAGAAGAAGAAATTGATTTCTAGGTACTGATAAAAATATATACCTAATTCATATTAAAATCTGTACAAAATAAGAAATCATTTAACATTCAATAAAAATACACACTTTCAGTTTTTTATATAAATTGAAAATTAATTAAACTATTAATACTTTCAACATAAGACTGGGACATGCTACTTTCTTGCAATTAACCATAGATGACATAATTATTTTAGGAATCTACCGATCCCCATCAAACCCAAATGCAACTAATTTTATTAACTCTTTAAATGACCACCTTGAAACTAATAAATCACACAAAAATAAAGTAATAACGGGAGACTTAAATATAAATATTATCAGTAAGCCTAATGAGAGCTTCTAAATTTTTTTTACAAGGGCTGTTGATACGGTAATAGAAAACAGAGGGTTAAAATTGGGGATTACGTAAGCAGTGACTCTTTAGTAAGTTTTGGCGTCCCACAAGGAGTGTCTTGGGGACCACGCCCAACCAGCCCGGCTTCTTAAAATTAATACGGACCCGCCGACATCCGCCGAAGTTGCAAAGGCGGTCAGATCTTTGAAGCTAGGCAAAGCACCAGGAATAGATCTGATAACTGCGGAAATGCTGCAAGCCGACATCTTCTGCTGTCAGCGTTCTGACGCCTCTCATTAAAAGGATCTGGATCGCCGAAGAGCTACCCAGCGATTGGAATAAGGGTCTTCTTGTTACTGTTCCGAAGATAGGTGATCTGAGCCTGTGCGATAACTGGAGAGGAATTACACTGCTCTCTGTTCCTTCAAAAGTGTTCTGTAAGATCATCCTGGACAGACTGTCGAGGGCCGTTGATCCTCTTCTACGCAAGGAACAGGCTGGTTTTCGGTCGAACCGCTCATGCACGGACCAGATCAACACTCTTCGTATCATTCTGGAACAGGCATCAGAATGGCAAAGTGAGGTTTACCTAACTTTTGTCGACTTTGAAAAAGCCTTCGATACGGTGAAGTGGTCCTGCATCTGGTCCCGCCTTTCGGAACTTGGAGTGCCGCCAAAAATCATCCGTCTACTAAAAAGCGTTTACAGGAAGTATTCCTGTAAAATAACTCACGACGGCCTCATCTCAGACGATGTAGCAGTGCATGCGGGTGTCCGCCAGGGCTGCCTCTTGTCGCCGCTCCTCTTTTTGGTCGTTCTAGATGGGATAATGCTTCGCATCTCTGAAAACAAGCGTCGTGGCATAGAGTGGGGATTGTCTTATGTCTTAGAAGGCTTAGACTACGCCGATGATCTGTGCCTGCTAAGTCACACCCACGCTGACATGCGAGTAAAATTAAACGACCTACAACAAGAAGCGGTGCAAAATAGGCTTTAAAATAAACTCCCGGAAGACTCAAGAAATGAGAATTGGTGTGAAAAACAACTCACCATTGCTGATTGGCACGGAGGCAGTGGAACGCGTCCACAAATTTACTTACCTCGGGAGCGTCGTGGCAGAGACTGGGGGTACTGAAGAGGACATCGCTTCACGGATCGCCAAAGCCCAAGCTACCTTTGCGCAGCTTAAATCCGTTTGGCAATCGCGGAAACTGACCCGAAGAACCAAGATAAAGATATTTGGGACCAATGTAAAATCCGTGCTGCTTTATGAGTGCGAAACGTGGAAGGTTACAAAGGACATCTCACGCCAAGTCCAAGTCTTCGTCAACCGCTGTCTTCGCCGCATTCTCGGTATCTACTGGCCCGAGACCATCTCTAACGTAGAACTGTTGGAGAAATGTCAAGAGAGCCCGATCGACCACCAGATCAAGCGTCGCAGGTGGCAATGGATTGGCCACACGCTCCGTAGGGGTCCCGAACATATACCCAAACAAGCTTTGGACTGGAATCCCCAAGGAAAAAGAAAGCGTGGTCGTCCTCGTCAAACCTGGCGTCGCATCGTGTTGGCAGAAGCGGCAAACATCGGAATGACGTGGACCGACGTAAAGCACGAAGCTCAAGATAGATCGCGATGGAGGATATTTGTGGACGCCCTCTGCCCCATCTAGGGGACATAGGACATTAAGAAGAAGAAGAAGAAAAAGAAGAAGATTAATCATTTATTGAGTCTGAACATTGATAATGGTAGAATATTTGCCTACGCAGATGATACCGCAATTGTCTTCTCCGGTTCTTCATGGAATGCCGTAAAATTGTCTGCAGAAAAGGGACTTGCAAAAATATATTTCTGGCTCAATTGTAACTTACTTACTATTAACATCGATAAAACAAAGTACATGTGCTTTACTACTAATAACAGAACTCAGCCTGAAAATAACTTTAATATTTAGCTGTGCTCCATCGATTCTGAGTACTACCAAATATCTTGGTATTATGCTGGATCAACGACTATCTTGGCACCCACATATTAATTTTACCAGTTCTAGAATTCGCAAGCTTATCTGGATATTTAAAATTCTAAAACACGTGACAAATAAAAAACTATTGACTCAAATTTATATTACCTTAGCGCAATCAATACTAGGATACTGTATCCCGGTATGGTGTGGGGCAACAAAAATGAAATTCCTCCAATTAGAAAGAGCACAGATATCCTTGTTAAAGGTTATGTTTTTTAAGCCTTTTAGATTCCCCACTGAGAGAATTTGTAATTATTGTCAACTGTTAACCGTTCGAAAGATATATTCCTTCTATGAGAACCAAATTGGGCAACAACCAGCTTCCAAATCAGTCAAGATTTCTATATAATCAACAAAATAAAATCTTAAACATTAATCCTATGAGCTCTTAACAGCCCAAGAAAATATTAACTGCCTTTCTACTAACGTTAAACTACGATGACATAGAAGCTTTAATGTTACACTAATATACACACACATCATAAACACACAATCACACACACAATCCCATACACACACGTACATATACAAACACACACACACACACACACACACAAATAAATACACTCTTCTTGCCCATGTCTTTCATAATTCATAGATATAAGATATGTATTGTTTAGATATTTATTTTCACAAATGTATGAATTGCTATGGAAGAGCGGGGCATCCTGACACAAGTACTAGTGCTATACTAAAACTTACTGGGTTGGTTTCATTACTTCGCATGTTAAAGAAAATGTTGAAACTGAAATAAATATTTACGTTTTTTAAACGTTTTTTTTTAACATATCAAAGCCCATATCACTGCAGAATATACTGTATATAATAATATTATAGTGACCATTTTTAGATAAAAATGAGAAGGTAAAAATAAAGAATGCATCTCCGATATCAGTGGGTGCAATATTGCAAAACATTCCGCTCCTACTTTGCAACTTATTGATATTCCTTTCAGGGAATTTATTTATAGAAGATGGATATGGTGATGTCGTGGAACGCGACGTGCTGTTATTATTACATATTTTGAGTGGCTGGGTGTGTGGGTGAACACGTGAGGTGTGCTTGTGATTAAAATATTTTACTTCATATTTTTTATACTTCCCGCCTCCCTATGATCTATGAGTTTTATAGCATATTCTGATCTATTGTTAGTTTGGAATCTTCAAATCAAAATTATTATTACAATCAAATTATTGCAACCAAAATTGTTAAATTTCTTTGGTTATTTCTTTGGAAAAATTAAAATGTTTGGTTTTCATAACAATTTAAAAATATTTAACAACAAAATTATTTATAAATATAATCTCGGCCCATCTATTTAGAGCCCTGGGATTTTTAGATATTCTATTTAGTTTTAGAATTTAGATAGACGAGATGAAAATATTTTTCATGGGCTTGATGTTGAACAACTTTTAAGAATTGAAAATCAGAAGGAAGTTATTTCTAGGAGGTTTAAATAACGAAGTAGTCTTTTAGCAAAGCAATGTTGTGTTATATTATATATGTTGTAATAGAAGTTCTTTATTATTAATATTAACTTATTAAATATATTATTAGCTTCCTAGTAGTATATCCTTCATAACATCCAATTTAATTTAACTCGACGTCTATTTTGTCGACATCGAGCCTGAGAGGCTGAGTCGTATTTTTAAAGCGAGATAACTTACCGAAGTTGTATTTATCAGTATTAGTCCTGTACTCATTTGCGTTGGAACCACTAAACTAGCAGCTGCTGACGAGTCTGCTGAAGAGCTGCTGAAGAGACACATCATCTACTCTAGAGCGACTCAGCTTGTGATCCTTCCGTAGCATCACAGGCAGTATAGGCAGGGATAACCTTGTGCAAAGACATCCTTTTTTTTTTTTTTTTTTTTTTTTTTTTTTTTTTTTTTTTTTTTTTTTTTTTCGCTGGGAAATACTTTTACGCAGACCATCCCTGAGTAGGACACTTGTGTCCTACAGAGGAATGGTACTGTGGGACTCATCGAACCCGACACTACCCACTAAAACCCAGCGGAAACCCTCTCCACCTATATGAGATGCTGCAGGATCGCTTGCGCATGCCACTACAGATCCTAATTCAAGGTATTATATGTAGAGTGGAGGAAGTCAACGTTATCTCACCAGAGGTGGGATATGAAATATAGACTTTCCTTCAAGTTTGGGTGGAATCCAAAACCATGTTTCCTTATTTTTCCAGGTTAGAAAAAAATGTAGTACTTTATGTTATTTTCATGTAGCATATTATATTGTACAAATATAAAGTAATCGTATACTGTTGCGCTACCAATGATTTTAGTATAGCGCTTCAGTTCAATCTGCCAAAATAAAACAGTTAGAGAGCTAACACAACACTCGAACAAGACACACAGCCTGATACTATGTCACAAGCAAAATATTTACTCTACATACGAGTACATCCACAAGCTAAACAAACTATTATATATATATATATATATATATATATAATATATATATATATATATATATATATATATATATATATATATATATATATATATATATATATATATATATATATATATATATATATATATATATATATATATATATATATATATATATATATACCTGTACTGTGCTGTACCAAAGCTGTTATTGATTTGTCGAACTGCACGTATTTCGAATCTCCGAATTCCATGACCAGTATTGAAATATACATATATATGATGCTATATATTCAACATCAGAGTATTCAAACCTCTATAGTCAAATAGGGCAAATAATAAAAAAAATTGTATACATAATATTTCTTTCAAATATGATGCTCTACGATACAGCAATACAATCAGAAATCTTTGTTTTTCGCACAAAATATATATTAATTCATCTTTTTCATTATCGAGTCCTCTGCGCCTTTATATTAAGATGCTGTCGCACTGCGCTACGAAAAATGTCTTTAATATATAAATTTCATCAAGGCATTATTTAAGCTAAACTTAAAAGTGGACGTAGCACAATATTGCGGTGTCCGCAAACGAAGGCTTATGAAGACTTGACTTTGAATATTATGAGCATTATCATATACTTTGGTTATTTTTAGAATATTCTAGACTGCGATATTGGAAATGTAATGGAATTTATGTATAGAAACTTAAGTGAAGGTTAAACAAAGCTCAATATCTTTCTAGTTCTAAATAAAAGCTAATTTTGCATAATTTATGTAGAATACTACCAAGACCATTATAATAAAAAGATTTAAAGTGGAATTATACTTAAAAAATATACAAAAAATTATTCTTTACGTTTGGAACCAAATGTGCAGATAATGAAATTGTCAAAAAAATCATAACTTATCTTTCTATATTATGTACTGAATATAACGATAATAATCTTTGTTTTCCATTCCCAGTGCAATTTCGAGACAATTGCACGTTAAATGACGAATTATAAAGTAGCTTTGTCTTACCTGACCGGAAAATGAAAGTAATTTAAATATAATCGTTCCTCCGAGTGGAGATTAAGCAGACAGCACTGTTGTGTAGCAAAATATTACTTAACTGCGCTTTTATTGAATGCATTTTAACAAGGAAATATTTTAGTTTAGATACTGATAAAATAAAACTGAAAAGTAGTATTAAATTATGCTAATGCTAATGTTCTGCCTGTAAACGTGAGGGCTTGTGAGTTCGATTCCCATGCGGGGAGAATGATTGATTTTCATTTTCTTCGCTCTGGTAATAAGGCAAAGTGCGGCGTTGAGTTCCACCACTCAACACGCAATGCCTCAATAGGCAAAAAGCGGGGAACGGAGTGTCTTAACACTAGCTTCCTACGGTTCCCTCTGCCTACCCTGCTATGTGCGGGATAATTTATAGTTTGTACTTTGTCTTACTTTTGTCCTAGGTTTAATTTAATTTAAGTAAGTTATCCAAAGTTTAATTTAAATTCAATCAGTAGTTTTCACGTTAAACCGGAACAAACATCCATCCTTACACACTTTTCATTACATTTATAATTTTTACTAGGAGATGAAACAAATGTATCAACTCGTAAATCGTTTGTTAATGTTAATGTACAATTGAACACAAGCCAATTAAGTATTTAAAACGTTACCTTACTTACCTATTGTAAGTTAACTCAAGTGAACAATTACATTTAAATAGTCGCGGCACACGCTCCCCGGATAGAGAGCAATCGATTGCGGGTAACTGCCGCGTCTACCTGCGGCTCGGGAATGTTGTTTGAATCAATGCTTAATTAAATCTTGCCGAGAACTAAATATTGAGCCAAGTATGTATATTTACCAAGTAGGAAAGCTCATTTTGTACTTAATTGAGTGATGTTTCAGCAATTTCCATTTGAGTTCCTAAGCTCATTAGCTTTGTAACGGATATTAAAGAGCTTTTGTAGTATTGATAATTTGGATTAATGAGATAGATTATTTGGTTTTACGACTATGATACATTTTAAATCAAATCATGCTCTTTACTTAGTGTTAAGACACTCCATTCTCCACTATACCGAAGTCTATACAGGACGTCACTAATTAATTATTAACCTAGAGTAAGATTGAACCGACTATGACCGACAGACGCTGCTGACCCACTGTGCCACGACGCGACGGCCTCTTTAAATAAAAACTACTTTCTAATAATAGACCTTGAATTACGTGCATTTAAGATTTCTTAAATATATAAAACGCTACTAAAACTGAACTGTAATATAATCGTAGAAAGTTTTCTTATTTAATAAATATATGTAATAAGTGAAAAAAAATATATTATTATATAAAATATGATCTTGCATTTTCCAGATCTTAATTAAATTAATATATTTTAATGTTTTGCCTTGCATTTGCCTTTAAGCCATACACTAATTAATAGAAATATATTTTACTTCGAGTATAATTTTATAAATAGACTAGTGGTACGCTCGCGGCTTCAATTTTTAAACGATTATGGCAATTTTGTTATTTCCCGTCTTTGTGGGTTTACTATTCGTTTAAAATTCAAGTTTTATTTAAAAAAAAATGGCTTATATTAAGTATAGGGTTTCGCCTTTCTTATTAATAATTTCATCTGTTTCACAATTACCATAGCGTACTATATGCAGTTGGCATTATCGGTATTTCCCAGTACCGTGTAAATATAGAGTGTTGTTATTTCGTAAAGCGCTCCTGTCTCAGGGGAAAACTGGAGGCGTTTCTCAGAAAATTACAAAGTGATATTATGATTATTATGTAAATTAATTTAATAATGCAATACTAATTATGATATCACTGAAGTAGATCTTTATGGCCTTTTTCGTAGCTTGTTGACTTATTATGCTTTTTTTTATAATTTATGTATTAGCCAAAGATAATTTGTTTCTCTCTTGTCCACTTTCTCTATAGAAACAAATATGGTACATTCAGTAGTCTTAATAGTACAATAACTGTAATAACTGCATAATAAACAAAAATTTAGTTTCAAATACAAGTATTTACGTTAGCTCCACTACTTAGGCTCCAACTGAATGTCTTCGTTGGTCCGCGCAAATCTGCAGCGAGCACCGAAAACGGGTAAAATATAAAACTGTTATCAAGAAATAGGTCAAGCAATATTTCACATCAGATGTTTTCATATTAAAATTAAGGGCTTTTGAAACAAATTACGCAATAAAAGTATGAATAACGGACGTTATGGACTGGCACTCCGCCAGATACACTTTGTCGAGAACGGAGTAGTCGCGTAACTCAGCAATTCCACGCCGATGACACTATACTAACGGATAACATGACTAATAATATTATCATTGCGACTGTACGATGGTCATGGGTTCGATTCCCGATCAGGAGAGTGCGCATATTTGAAAATACTTTTTTTACGATCTAATGTGGGTCCAACGTGAATGTTATACATATTTATTGTATTCACTAAGTCATAGATTTGAATTGCATCGAGAAATTATATATTGTTATGCGTTTGTTTTTTAAATATAAAAATTTGGACGTTTAAAATATATAGACATTATGTTTATATTTAACGATTGTATTGTTAATCTTAATTGTATTCTCGATGAAACTTTGCTTCACAACGCAAAATCATTCGCAACAGCTATACATATGTCACATGCACGAATATAGCATCGAATATTCAATTGTACCAAGACGTTCCCAACATATTACATTTCCTATTTAATGTACTCGTAGGTGTCTATCGTAATGCTAGCACCTGGGGCTGAGGCTCTCTAATCAATAACCTTGATCCGTTAACACAGAACGATGTACGTCGCTAATGAGACGTGGCGAGATAATAATCTGGTTTAATTTAATTGTTAGTCATTTGTGATTATAATAAACATAATATATATATATATATATATATATATATATATATATATATATATATATATATATATATATATATATATATATATATATATATATATATATATATATATATATATATATATATATATATATATATATATATATATATATATATATATATATATATATATATATATATATATATATATAAAATCATACAGTTTCTAGCGACGTACGCTTATCTTTTTAATTGCCCAACGGATTGTAGTGCAGTTTTCATTTATAAAAGTAAAGAAGATTTGTAATATAATATAGTAAAATCATACTATCGCACTTACACACCATAACGAGGAATAGCGAAATCGTGTAGCTCAAGTGACTAAAGCCTCTCTCGCCTTGAGAGAAGAGAGGCTTTAATCAGAAAAGCTAATATTCAGACAGTTTCCGTACATTGCTTATTATTAATATATTATTAATTACAGAAATTGAATATAATAAAATGTCGTGTTTAAACGTGTCAATAAACTTATCAATATTGAACGTTCTGTTGCGAGTGTACTTTGTGCGGTGAGGCTGTGTATATTGCACATCGTGTATTATACCAGTTAATTAATACGTGATGAATTTATATAATTTATCTTTTATTGAAAGCTTTATAAGCTTCTTATCTTAAATTATGAAATTTTATTTTTAAAATGAAAATTAATGGAGTTAAAATGCTTGATGTGAATTCTCATGCCAGTGAGGGAAATACATACATAAATCATGGCATAAATATTAAGCTAGTGTGATGAGGGAAAATTACGAATGACTTTTTGTAACCTTGTCGCTAGGAGACAGAACAGTAAATCGAGAGTAACAGACTTTTCTTAAGCTCTCCCTGTTATTTCAAACTCAAAGCAATGTTCATTAAAAAAATTATGAAAATTAAAATATTATCCTGCGTCTAATTTGATCCATAACCTCTAAAATCTGCTACAAATGGCTTTGATACCAGTAAAACCTAAGTGAGCTCATAAAGCTCGTACCAAAAAGCGATCGTGTGCAAAAGCTCATCAAGTCCCTATTAGCCGTAATGCAAGCGACACTGCAGGCCTCATTTAGTTACACTGAACTGAAATTAAAAACGAGTAGGGCGAGTAGAAGCCTAATGAAGGGGTGGCCTTCGCTGAAAATGCCTAAAGAGCGTTTATGTTTGAAAAGTTTATGCAAATTATATTTCTGCATTAACACAATCTTTAGTCTATTTATATTTAAAATTTAATTTAAGTTTTTTATTTAAATAGAAGAATTCTATAAATATAAAAAATATCTTAGTTTAAAGATGTTTAATTACTTATAATTCAAATTAAAATACTAAAATAAAATTTAATACTTTGGTACATTTTGGCTTCTGGCGTCTTCTGGCTTCGTCCGAAAGAGGAAAGGCCAGAACACTATTACAATAACGAAATTACAAAGTGAAAATTAATTTTATATTTATATATTTAATCAATAAATGGTAGACGTCATTGACAGAATCTGGGCCACAAAAGTCACAACACGGTGGTTTTAGTTAATAAATATAAAAAACTTATTACATGGAATGTGTCCAGAAAGAAGCCTAAGTCTAAGCGCCATAATAGTGTTTTGTCTGTTCAACACTTGGTTATTAATCCAAGGCGAGCCCAAAGAGTGCGGTTGGATCGTTCTATACCAAATACCTCTATCTATGGACCTTCTATATAAATATTCCTTCTAAAACGTATAACAGATTTATTTAAAATTTAAATAAAAAAAATATTAATAATAATTTAAAAAAAAATAATTAAATAATGAAATGCAGCCTTAACAAAAGTTGCTCAACGTGACAGGCATTTCTGTTTGACATATAAAAAATGTACATTTGGAACACCTGACGAAGGGCCATAATGGGCATGGGGCTCATTCTCTAGAGATAGTTAATAATAATATATGAAATCGAACGTTGTAAGTCTCGTTGGAGAGTTGTATAGATGCAACTGCATATTTTATAGTTATATTTTAAAAAAGAAACTCTTACTTTACTCCTTCTTTTTACTGGTATAAAACTGTATTATTTAATATTATTAAATAATACAGTTTTATCGTGATATTTGTTACGTTACGTCACTTAATACGTATAATTATATTAAAAACTAGGTGGAAGCCGGGGAACACAGAGTGTTTTAATATTGGGAGAGAACCCAATATTAAAACACTCTATGTTACAACACCCTCTGCCTATTCTATGTTATACGGAGGATAAGGCGAAAAGCTGTAAAAATCCATAATATAACAATTTTGCTATGACATATATGATTACGTTTTTAATAATCATACTATCATGGAGATACATGATACATAATATAAATCGTAATTACGTCTATATTTCAATAATTACTCAAATAAAAAGTGTAGCTGGCTCGCCGCCAGTCCGCCAGCCCGCCAGTCCGACCGTCCGATAAGGAACCACGAATCCGCCACAACGTGTTTCAACGTGGCATGCTGTGTAATCACGTAAGTCAGTGGCTTGTAAACATGATTCGATTAAATTAAACGACGATAGTTCATTGAAAGTATAGATTTATTTTATTATTTTGTGATATAGAAGTGAAATTTGACTGTGCCGCAGTTATAGACTATGGAGTAGTTTTGAATTTAGGCGTAACGGTTGTGAGTTTGGTTTCAGTACAGTATTTATACTGACCATATGCCAACAACCTATTTTAGCATATTTCGGTTAAACAATGCGCAAGAAGAGATGAGAGCCTGGAAAAGCTTGTCATGGTTGCAAATACTGAAGACAAAATCATCAGAAAAAAACCATCACGATGGACCAAAGAAGTCAAGGAGTATGTATTATTATAACAATTATCTATCACATCTACATCGATCCTCAGATGTGAGGGACAGACTAGAACAAAATTAATATAGATTTTTTTTTTATTCCAGTCCAGATAGGCAATGTGTGTTGTGACTAACACTTACCTAAAGAAAATGAAAATTAATACTTCTAAATAAAGTTTATTAAAGCTCAGAAATATGTGATTGAAAACAATTTGTGGAATTAATGTTATTTAATTGTCATGAAGAATGCAACTAGCAATGCATCCTTTATATAAGAAAGAACAACTGTTGAGGTTCTTGCCGGCTCTACTCAGCAGAACTGCCCTCCGAATCGGCGCTGTGGTAGTGACATGTTCATTCGACGATTCAAAAGTGCTTGCAACAGTTTTCAGAAATAAAGCGTGAACCAAATGAGATATCGTTGCACAGGTTGCACTTGGTGTAAACAATTCTCAATATGCAGTGTCTCAAACACGCGTCAAATATATATATGTATATATATATGTGTATATATATATATATATATATATATATATATATATATATATATATATATATATATATATATATATATATATATAGATATATATATATATATATATATATATATATATATATATATATATATATATTATATATATATATATATATACACATATATATATATATATATATATATATAATGTAAAAAACAATACGTTTAAAATAGCATCTAACAAAAGTAAAATCAATATTAAAATTAAATTCACACAAGAACTATCCAAGCGAAGTCTTGGTCTTGTCCAATTGTCACAGTTGTTGTTTACGCAAACCTAAATAAATGGCAAATTTTCAAAATAATAACCAATATGAAGATGAGCTGGTCGTCTGCACTCACTTCACTCACTGCATTCACTGCACTGCATTTGACTTAACGATTCGCTTGAGCTAATTTTTCATTTTTCATTTATAATTGTCAGTATAATACATGTCGTATAATTTATACTGTCGAATATGTACACTATATATACATACTCGACAGTATACATTGAAGACAGCTCACAAAAAGCTTCAGAGACAAGAAAGAACTTAACAAAAGCTAACGAATACGGCAGAGATAAAATTCGACGAACGAACGAGCCCACGATTCTGTCATTATATCTGTGCTTGACATGTCTCAATTTACCAAAAGGTCATAACGAATTTCCTTTAAAATTCCTTAGTGCGTATAAACTGCAATACAATGTTGGTGAACCAGAAAGCTCAGATAAGGCTTACATCAAAACAACGTTAAAAATATTGCAGTCATAAAGCGAGTATCGATATTCTAATATATCATCGAGAACGGTGTCATCAATCGTAAATAAAGGATTGGCCACAGAGACTACACCTGCAACCGTAAAAACATATATTTAAAGCGTAGGATAGTAAACATTCATATATGTTAGTTGAATATTTTTCGTAATAAAAATTATATATAGATATAACCGATCAATAATTATGAGGCATACAGACGGACAGAACAGATACTTTTCAATACCAAATATATTTTTTTATGAATGACAGCATATAATTGTATTGTATGTAAGATTTATTATTAAAATCTTCATACAAGGTGACACTTCGCTCTCAGGGTTCCGTATAAATTTCATGATTGTAGATCGTCTTCCTGTTATAACAGTGGACAAATAAACATACGCCCGTATGCACTCATTTTGTATAAAATTAATACAGTATATATATATATATATATATATATATATATATATATATATATATATATATATATATATATATATATATATATATATATATATATATATATAACTTTGTAATAGTTATTTTCTATTACAGCCTTAAAAAATATCGATTTTCATATTATTTCCTTTATGTGTATTACTAGTTCGAACTTCATGCCATATTTCATAATTCTAGGTCAACGGGAAGTTCCCTATGATTTAGATTACGCGGCGTTTTTCATATATATTGCGGCAAAAACAAACCATTTTTCTGTGCTCCAAGGGATGTGCTATGGACCTGGATATTCGATCAAAACTTCAGCTCTACCTTCACACAATCGTGAAAAAAATGTTCTCGTCAGACAACCAGACAGACAGACAAACGGACAGCACATTCTACAAGATTTTTCCTTTTCAAATATGAAACCATAAATGGGCCGGAGGAGATGCGATACGAATATTTTTTATTTCGAAATTAACAGCAGTTATACAAAGATTATGACAAACTATCGAAAGTCCCCTGTGTATATAAACATATTGACACACACACACACACATACATACGTATACGGTATACTCGCATACATATATATATGAGTGAACAATTACCTCATGAGAAGCAAAGAAATTAACAAGAAATAGAAACAAGAGTTTCAAATGCTTGGAAAACATATAATTTAGTAAGTATTAAAAGGCTTATTATTATTATCATATGATATTCAACTAAGATAAATAGAATAAGTATATGAGATAGGTATCGTTCCACCATCAGGTTCAAGCAGAGCCAAGTGTCAGCCATATTAGCATAATATTGAGTGAGCTAAAGTACAAGCGATTACGGTGTTTGTGGACGACATCTGCCAAGATGATGGAAGCTACATTATGTCGCTATATGTGATACTAACGACCGATCCCGGCTTGCCTTAATGAGAAATATTATTTTTCTTCGGAATTTTAGAAATATTGTGAGAAGTTTTGGAAAATATGACCCATCTTGACCCATTATCAAAGATTAGAATTTTAAATTTGATGCTTAATTAGGTAAATGATTGTTACAAACTATATATTTTTTTTAATACAAAAACGAACTTAAAACATAACTAAAATGAATAAAATATACATTAAAAAAATAACTGTATAAGTTCACAAAATGTGAAGTGCATATTTGATATAATGGAATCATACAGTTAACCTGATTCAAAAATCGATTGTACAAATGTCGGATCATCGAGTGGGGACTAAGTCCCCAATAATCGCGTTTAATTAAAATCTGCACTATATTTTTGCCTCACATTGTAATTAAATAAATAAACAAAAATTAATTAAATTAGCGTCACGCTGTATCCCGCTCATGGCAGGGTAGGCAGAGTTAAGAAATTCCATTCTCCGCTTTCCGGGTTTAAAAGGCATTGAGTATTGAGTGGTGGATCTCAACACCGCACTTTGCCTTACCAGAGCGAAGAAAATGAAAATAATTTATTCTTCCCTCGTGGGAATCGAACTCACTAATTGTCACGTTTACAGGCAGAGGCTATGCTTATGCGCCACGACGGTCCTTGTTTATAATATATATTAAATATATATCTCAAATAAGATATGAAATAAAATGAGGACAGATTTAACATTTTTAATTTTTTGTATTGTGATTATAAATTTACTCTCCATTGAATATCATTATATCGCTAATTTATAATCTATCTAAATTGTATAGAATACGTTCCATTTTATGAAATCGTACAACCAATTAACGAAGCCAATCCGAGTCAGTAGCTTTAAATTAATATTTAAAATCGACAAATATACTTGGGGAGGTAGGTACGGTACAGTCCACTACAAAAAGAATGTATTTACCTGTGGAGCTAGATAGAGGTGAGACCTATTCAATTGACACTCAGAGCTAATAGGGCTGAGTTGATTATAGATTAATTAGTCACCGTCTCGATGACATGGCCAGTGTATTATATACATTTCGTTAAACGTTTTATCTTATTTTTTTAAATATTATATATCGTCATAACTGGAGTGCTATACTTTGTTTCATAATAACGGGGTGGCGAAAATTAATTTATATAATACCATTCGCTAAATGTGAATAGAAGCTACAACCTTATTTACGTAAAGACACTGACAGTGATACATCACTGCACTGCGATGACATCATCTTTTTTGTTTATGAATTCATACTTTTTTCAAAACGTTCCAATCTTAAAATTTACCAAAGAACAAAAAGAATATAGAGTTCCGTAACAATTTCATAATTGAATATCGACAGAGAGTATACTTATAAAAGTTGACAAATTTAAATTTGCAAGCGTATGCACTCATTTTGTATGAAATAAAGTACAGTAAGTAATTGTAGTAGATATAACTTGGTAATGAAGTTTTTCTGTGATACTCATACAAAGCACCAAATTTGGAATATATCCCTTTATTTATAGAAAGTCATAATGATTTTGCCCTCAAATCAACTTAAATATCGCACTGGACACTGTTGAAATTTAGAAATTTACATTTTATTATAATAATATGCAATGTCAGAAGTTACAGTAAATTTGACTTTTATGTACCTTAGCATTACTTAGTTTTTTAAGAATTCAATAAAATAAAGAAAGAATCACTTTGCCCTCTCGAGTGGAAGGAGAAGGAAGTGAGAACTATTCAGGTACTCAAATCCAACAGAGCTCAGTCGATTATAGACAATTAGTCGCCGTCTCAATGACCTAACAGGTGCCTGCGGGAGTGCCATTTATCTAGCTGTGGCTTCAACGACTTGACGCTTTGTCTTCAGAGGAATTTCACTTTAATTGATAGCTCTGTGAATGGCGGCTGTGTGAAGGTACGAGTATAACTGCTTAATTATAAACTTATGTGTACCTACTGTACAGGTACGGTACTATACATACATAGTACGTAGGTATACACATTTGTATTGTTAATTTAGTTTGTGTTTATTTAATATACAATTAGTACAAAATATAAATAGACAAATATAATAGAATAAATAGAGGACCCTGGTGGCACAGGAGTACAGTGCCTGCCTGCTAGCGCGACGGTTTGTGGGTTCGCTTCCCATGAGGGGAGAATTAATTATTTTCATTTTCTTCACTCTGGCAACTAGGTTAAGCACGGCGTTGAGTTCCGCCGCTCAACACGCAATGCCTCAAAAAGCGGATAGCGGGCAACGGAGAGTCTTAACCCTAGGTTCCCTACCCTGCTATGTGCGGGATACAGCGTGAAGCTTAAAAGATAAAAATATATTGTTATTTATACAATACTAGTTTACTAGTAGTATAACAATTTTATTGATATTTTATATTAATGTAGTTAATATAGAATTATTTTAACTCACGTGGATTCAACGGAATTGTTCAACAACAATATTGGTTGATTTATTTTATTAAAAAAGGTGTGAAAAAAAAAACGCTGTGAGACAAATCGCTGAGTTCCACCACTCCACATGCAAAGTCTAGAATTCGTATAGAAAATAGAGAAATTAGTGTTTTGGAAATGGAGTGTATTCTTTATCTTTCCTGCTTTATATGAGATACAGCATGAAGCTAAAAATATACATACACATACATAGTTTCAAGCTTTATATTTCAATCGAATCGGAAATGTATATTATATTATTAGTCAGTGAGAACGCAGGACGCTACGGTCCCTACGTAGATCTATCGCCTCGTCCACTGTTATTAACCTCTGTAACAATAACCAATAACCTCTTTATAAATATTATGATCTTAAAGAATATTTTATTACAAAACTAAAAAATAGTAAGAATAGAACTGTGGTGTACATTTTTGTACCAGTGTTTAATGTTATCAAACACATGTAACAAGCGTTGTCTGTTTATTTAATTTCTCGTATGTTCATACAATATAAATTAAATCAGACTTCAGGAGAGTTCTGATTAATTTATATCGTAATTGAGTAACGACAGTGTCTGGTAACAAGTAAACACATATTGTTTTACGTTAACTTATGACGACGCTTTGGAAATGTAAATATATATATATATATAGATATATATATATATATATATATATATATATATATATATATATATATAATATATATATATATATATATATATATATATATAGATATATATATATATATATATAGTTATATATATATATATATATATATATATATACTTAACTACTGTCATTATTTAGTATGCGCATATTTTATAATATAAAATTTCATTATCTTTGTTTTGTATTATAATTACTATCGGCTTAATTTATTCGCCACTAAAATAATATTAAGCTCAAGCACACTAGCTCTAAAGTATGAGCTAATAGCATAAACACGCTCCCGACGAAGCCGCGAGACATGGTTCTATGAAATTAGTGAAAATTCAGCTAAAAAAAAAACATAATATTTTTTCATAAAGGTTCGAATAATATTACAAAATATTAAAAAAAAAAAACATAATTTATATTTTAAAACATTGAATTAGTCTATCGTGACACAGTGGGATAGTATTTGAATGCGATGTTTGTTTGTTCATTTTCCAGCAATGGGCACGTTAGATGATACCTTATACATTTGAACGTAACGGGATTTGAACCCGTGCCTCTTGGAAACCGTTCAAGTACTGTTATCTCAAAGTCAGTATTTTCACCGAGTTACGCCGAAATTCTTATATGCTTGTTACTATTTTTTATTGTTGTTAGCATTTCTGTGGGTGATATATTGTTATTACGGGGCGCTAAGTGTCACTGTCTCTCTGTCTCTGTCTCTTTCTTCTTCTTCCTAACATTATCCCAGACTAGTTGCCAGGGTCTGCTTCCCGACTTCATCGACGCCACTTTGCACGGTCTTGAGTGTCCTCTGTGGTTAGTCCAATTTCTCTCTTGCAGCAGTGCTTGCAGTCATCGTTTCTTTGGGTACCCGAGAGTCTAATCCCAGGGTCAGATATATCAAGGCATTTATTTTCAGATAGTTCCTGCGCCACAGCTTGACGTATACATACCATCTCAGGCGAATCTCATGGAGCTTATCCGCTGCGTCACGGACCCCACGACTACCTAGAACGTATGTGTTGCGTATACTGTCAGCGCGAGTTACGCCACACATCCATCTGAGTATCTAAATTTCCAACATTTTCTCTACCTACATACGAAATAAGATAAGACACTTATAAAGAAAGATGTTCTATAATTTATATTAAGCATATTTTCAAATGAATTTGAGAAGATTAGAATAATTATAAGTTGTAAACATAAATAAAATTTTATAAAGTCCATTAGCGGCAAAGTTTGGAAAGTTGTTACGCGACACGGAAGCTAATGGTATTACTTTATTATTACTGCTTATACATACGTACCTACGTCACCTGAGTACTAGTAGTAGAAGAGCTTTAAGTTAATACCAGGTTAGCGCAGCTAGTATGAATAAGACCATTCAATATGAGAGTAGCTTCAAATCCTAATCGAAGGTCATTTTATGTAAATTTAACATACATTTTTAAAACACAATATACTTTTGATTTTATCAAAGTGAAGTAAAGAAAAATACTTCCTAATAAAAAATAGAATGTAGCGCGATTTGAACCCGCGCCTCTCGGAAATCGTTAAAAACATATATATATATATATATATATATATATATATATATATATATATATATATATATATATATATAATATATATATATATATATATATATATATATATATATATATATATATATATATATATATATATATATATATATATATATATATATATATATATATATATATATATGTATATGAATTGGTGTGATATTGATATTCATCCGCCATATATAACAACTGACAAAGTTACAAACGCGACTTAACACTCCAACAAAACCTGCTCAAATTCATCCTAATTGAAAGTAAAACTTGCTGTCGTAAACTTGTAGTTCTATAGTATAATTCAAATCCTTCACCCTTGTCAGCTCTCTTAACTTCTGTGAACAATTTCGTCGCATTTCTTGCTGAAGTTTGTGCCGATGCGGAAGCTCAAGTTAAGATTCTTGTCCTTTGAAAATAGTTTTGCTATCTAAAACGTGGAAAAAACACTGGAAATCTAAAAGTTTCAATTTTAAAGCTTAAAAGTTAAATTAAGTTTTTTGTAAGTTAAGCTTAACAAGCGGTTGTGAAACAGACGCCTCCTATAAGATTGTTTTGCAATGGAAGGGTAGCTTGGTAAAATAATTTTACTTATTGATGTATTTAGAATACTTTAAAAATTTAATACTCTGTCTGTTATGAAATGTTTAAATATTTTTTTTAATATTACATTTTGACTGAGATAAGGGAATTGCTTTTCATGGAACAGGTAGAAACTTGGCTCTATATCAGATCTCATAACTTTTTCACTTTGTACAATACTGTTTATACAGTCATGCACTTAAATATATTGTAGCTTTTCTTAGTTTGTCAATCCAAGTTATTTTTTTATTAGCATAAAGAAAGCTTGAAGATAAAAATAAAGATTAAGATGAAATATACTAATGAGAAACTAGTGTCTAGTCACTTCTTCCTCCGCTTTAATTTTATAAAACCATACTTTGGAAATACTGTAACACGAAGTCTCAACTTTTATCACATATAAAATAAGTATATGAAAAAAAAAAACAAAAACTAAAAAAGAATGTTATACAGTATCACAATACAATATGATAACAATTCTTACAAATTCCCACTATAAGCTTCCATTTAACATTTCTAAATTAAACTCAATTGAATATAAAGTAGCTGCGGTCAAAACTAACAAGTTAGCGAGTTGCATCCGGATTGGGACATGCACCGGAGTATAAACTAGATATAAACTAAGCTCACAACTTGATCAGGCTCATCTCATTGCTTTGCACGTTAATGATAATTAAATATTAAGTTAATACAAAGAATAGTTCAAACGTAAAATTACACAATATTTGATTTAAAAATAAAATATTGAGATAATGCTAGTTTTTTTTAAATATATTTAACGTAGGATATTACTAATTAAGCTTAACAGCTGCAAAGAATATGCAGTGGGTTTGGTTTGTTTTAGCCCAGTGATGGTGCAGTGGGTCAATGTAAGGCTAACGTGAACAGGCGGATGTGGAACAGTCTCTACATAAAGAATTAACTCCACATAAAAAAGGCTACATCCACGCCGCCTAATCTGCTTAATACCGAATTAAGCCTAAAACCGAAACAAATAATGTCTCTTAAACTGATGAAACTGGAGTAAGTAGTGATTTAACACTCCGCGTAAAAAAACATTAGAAATTATACTAATTACTTTTGTTTGTCTACATTCCCGCGTTTGCGTAGACGGACATAATATCCTACATCAAACTGTAAACTAGTCCTGGACTAAGCTCATAACTCAATCAAGCTCCCTTGCCTTTGTACTTGACACTTGATTAGACGAACTTAAACAATAATTGAATGTTAACTAAAAACAATTCACAGCTCAAATACAATTAGATCTGGTAGTATTAATATTAGTAGCAAATGGATTATTGGCCTTATGTTTTGGAATATTTCTACTTCATAACTTTATTATTTAAGTTTAGTTTACTTTAAATTAAGTAAACTAAACTTAAATAATAATATAATATAGTAGATATTCAGAATAGACAGAATTCCGCATAATATAGCAGAGACGGTACGAAGAACCTAGTGATAAGATGTTTTATCAGGAACGCTACACTTTGGTTACTGGAGCGGAAAAAAAATTTGACAATAGTAAATTACCCCAAGTGGGGATCGAATCGACATCAATAGCATATGTAGTGAGACACCACTGTACCACTATACCACTATACCACAGTGGCCTCGTGGAATTGTTAATATATTTTATTTTAATAATATTTTAATAAGTAAAGTTTTAAAATCTGAGCCGACTTTAACTTTCTGTTGTTTAACATTTGGTGTCACTCAGTACAGGCCTTAGGCCTCAATATTGTAGAATTTTTCTTATTTCACTAGGAGAAGAAGTAAAATTATTGCATATATAAGTATAAATAATCTAATATGTCCAAATATATATCCAAATTGTTTACTACGTACTAAAACGTTTAGGAAGAAACTCCAAACAAAAACGGTTGATATTTATAGATAAATTCATTTTATCTTACATTTCCTTGTCTTTCAAATATTGAAATGCCCGACTGTCACATTCACACAAAAAGCCCTGTCAAAAGTATTTTATCTCACAAAAAGGTTATACTGTAACGGTACTGTCGCATTTTATAAAAATAACTCAATAGTTATTTTCAATAAACGTTTGATATTAATAACTGCTATAACCGTTCCCAATATTACTACACATAACCACTGTACCGATTGGTATATTATAGTATACAGCAAAATAACCGAATTTCATTTCCCCGTGACCTATTTAAATAAATGCTAGTACTTTAGTTGCGTACAGTACGAATATATTCGAGCTACAAATAATAATTTACCCGTAAATAATTCTGAAAATATTTTTTAGGCTTCAATCGTTAAATACGCTCATAATATTAAAATGAACATAGCTTTTACCAAATAGGATTTTTTTTCATGGAAATTACTTAATAATTTTGTTTTAGTGTCAGTGTGAATATTATATAAGGTAGCAAGATTTTGGCGACTTACAATGTTATTATATTTATATCAGGTCGTTAAGTATGATTTGTGGAAAGGTAGGCAAAGGGGCCCGTTGGTATGAAATCCTGGGGAATGAGACTCTATGAATTTCTGAAAGGCCAATTTTATTGCATTATCGGGATTAAATGTGTGTGTGGGCTACCTGGTGAGTATGGAGGATGATAAAGAAGTTCCAACTTCAATTCCTGTGGTTTTATCATTGTCATTTACGCAGTGTGCTATCTGACATTATATTGCAGTAAGATAGGCGTCGATCTGTCGAAGAATGTACAAGTAAAAGTGGAAAACAGAATGTCTTAACGCCAGGCTCCCTCTGCTTACCCTGCTATATGCGAGATGAAAAAGTAATATAATATTTATTGTAGTTATATTATATTTATATATGCTACCTATATTAGTATATAACTTTTCTTAAATTATTTTTTGGTGGGTAGGTTACCTAGTGTTAGGACACTCAGTTATTCAATTTACTTCTAATTTCCGAAATTTCTTAAGACGTGTTGAGTGGCTGAACTTAAAGCGGCGCTTTGTCTGTCTGCCAACATGAGGAAAATAAAATAATTAGTTCCCTCTAGAGGGAATCGAACTGCAGTACTTGTTTTACATAATGTCTTTATAATATGTCTAACATATATTATATGTAAAGCAAGCACTGCATAACATAAACCCTTGTTAACATGCACATTGTTGCAATGTACAGGGAACCCGCGTATATTCATCATTATTCGATGTAATGTGTGTAATTACAGACTAATCTCAGTCGCTAATCATTATATATTCGTATTTAGTTGAATTCGATGGAAATGACGCATTTAAACATTTTAAGTACAGAAGTGATTGTGTGGATATATGCGCTGTATACGCTGTTAACATGCATTTATATGTATACTTAGGAAGGTTATCTATCATAAATTATAGGTTATCTATCTTTATTAAATTTAATTTATTTGTTATATAAGTTTCTTATAACTTTATTGGGTAGATAAAAGGGCTTTTTTTATATTACTTCCTTTTACGAGGATAATGTAAAAGGAGAGAATAGTGACAAAACTTCTAATTAAGCTCGTTAGTGTTGAGTTCTAACCTAATGCTGCATTTTGTCTAACCAAAGTGATATAAATAAAAAAAATATTTATCGTATGGAATTGAACCTTTTTTTTTTTTTTTTTTTTTTTTTTTTCGCTGGGAAATACTTTTACGCAGACCATCCCTGAGTAGGACACTTGTGTCCTACAGAGGAATGGTACTGTGGGACTCATCGAACCCGACACTACCCACTAAAACCCAGCGGAAACCCTCTCCACCTATATGAGATGCTGCAGGATCGCTTGCGCATGCCACTACAGCACCTCGGTGGAAGGCCCACCTAACGTGGGCCACTATCGCCTTCGGGGAGCCCCAGTGTATCTTCCAGGGCGCCCGCAGCCTCGATGACTTGAGGGAAGATCTTCATGACCTTCCTGCAGTAGCTCCTCTAGGGTTAGGGAAGTTGGAGATGCGCGTACCGCCTTCTCCTACCTCCCGGTCTACGACGGCGGAGCAGATCTGCATCCACGCTAAGCTCGCGCGCACGCTCCGCGGCCTCCTTCTGTGCTATAACAGATTCACAGAAGGAGACTGCTACAGACCAGTTCCTCTCACTCTCCAGCATGGCTTCCATCATACTGGACAGTGAGAGATCCCTACCCACTACAGCCATCAAGGCGTGGCGTTGCGGAGCCCAAGCGGGGCATTCAGCCAGAGTGTGATGCGCCGAATCAACGGAGGCATCACACTCGTGGCACGCTGGTGACATCTCCCGACGCGCAATCTGATGCAAATATTTGCCGAAGCAACCATGCCCCGTCAATACCTGCACCAGTCTGAACGTCAGGACGCCAAACCCTCTTGTCAACCAGCGCTCTAGGTGGGGGCGAACCGCCTCCACCGTCGCCAGTCCTGCCACCGGTGAACCCAGGTCCTCCCTCCATCGCCGAATCAGGGCTTCGTCTGCTCTCTTCCTGATCCGCCCGATAACCTCACTCGATGGTTGCTCACCTCGCGACCGCTCACTTGCACGGAATGCGTGAACTCTGGCGATCAATTCCGCCTTGGGAGCTGCAGGCGGATCACCCGCCAGGAGTGTAGCCACCGTCCACGACACTGTCCGGTATCCTCGAATAGCTCTAACCGCTATGACCCGCTGCGCTTTACGCAATTGGGTCTTGTTATGAACGGAGAGAGCATCGGCCCACACAGGAGCGCCGTAAAGTGCCATGGATTTCAACACGCCGACGTACAAACGTCGACATGTAAAATCGGGCCCTCCGATATTTGGCAGTAATCTACCGAGGGCCCCGGCGGCGTTCACAAGCTTAGGTGCAAGCTGAGCGAAGTGCGACTTAAACAACCATCGACTATCCAGGGTTAGTCCCAGATACTTCATCTGGGGCCGTACCTCCACCTCCTGGCCCTGGTTGCGCAAAGTAGCCCTACGTGGGGGCCCTTTGCGAGGACCATGAAAAAGTAGGGCCTCAGTTTTAGGCATAGAGACCTTCAGACCCAGCGCTTCGATGCGGCCAATAACAAGACGCGTGCCGGTTTCAGCCAAGCGTGCCGCCTCCTGGTAGGATGGACCACGGGCCGTGACCAAAGTGTCATCCGCGTAACAGATGATACTCATCCCAGGAGGAAGACGACAGCGCAGGAGCCAATCGTAACCGATGTTCCACAGTAACGGGCCCAAAACCGACCCTTGTGGAACCCCACAACCGACACTTCGTCGACCGATCCGGCCATTTCCCCCAATCCATATGACTACTCTATCTTGGAGGTAGTCATCTAACAGCCGCCGGAGATAGAGAGGCACCCCATGGAACCGCAGTGCCTCTCTTAGCGTCTCAAACGGCAGACTGTTAAAGGCATTGACCACATCTAACGAGACGGCGAGAAGAACATCTGTCTCTGCTGTAGCAGCCAACGACCGGGTTTTCAAGGCGTTCAGGGCATCAATGGTTGACCGACCGGCCCTGAACCCGAACTGAGCCTCTGAAAGATCGGGACCTACCCTCTCTAGGTGTTGAATAAGACGGAAGGCGATGATCTTCTCTAAAAGCTTGCCTATCTCATTCAGCAGCACAATTGGCCTATATGCGGAGGGAGAGTCCAGAGGACGCCCCTCCTTGCGCAGCAGGCACAATCCTCCTACCTTCCAAGTCTTCGGAAACTGTCCAGTTAATAAACATTGATCGAATAGTTTCCGAAGTTTGTCACTAAGGTATTCCAGGGCGATGCTTAAAACTCTACCTGGAATACCATCTGGTCCAGGAGCCGTTTTCTTGGCCTTCAATCTCCTGAGCGCCAAATTCATCTCCTCATCAGTTATGCAGGGAACCTCCGACATCTCCTCATATTCGGAAATTGGAGCCATTCTAGGAGGGACATGCCTTAGCGGCTCTGGAAATAGGACCTCCACAAGGCGTAGAAGAAAACTCGGTGACAGCGTTTCTGTTAGAGGAGCACCCTGCACGCGGAGTTTTTTTCCGTGCGGCGAGATAGGGGCGTCCCGTATGGAATTGAACCTTGAACCAACTCGATGGTGATATCATGTTTTATTTTATATTCAGTGAACAGCATTTCCCTAAAGATTTCTCTCTTTCTTATTATAAATGTCACAATCACGAAGCGCTGATACAGTATTGTTGTTTTTTTTTATATATATACAGGAAGGGAATCGTCGCGGTCCCTCGGGTGCGGTGGCTTCGTTACATTACTCAACGTTTTTCCGTTCTGCTTTAGTTTTTAGTTCTTACTCTTATAGTTGCTTTTAATCCAAAATATATATTAGAAAACGTATAAATATTTCCTCATACCAGAATTAAACTGCGCTTCTTGGGTCACGTCCGAACATGTTAACCGCTAAACTATATCTATTACTATAGCCGTTCATATTTTGATATTTTTTTGAAAATATTTTTCTTTATATAGTGTAGAATATGAAATAATATTATTTAAGGAATTTTTATGTTATTAATTATACAATGTATTATTTATAATATATAATAGCATCTTTACTGTTCTCTCTTTTTCTTTTCTTCATTTGAAATCACAGACTGAATTCTGATTTAGTTAGAAGCTTTTTAAATGAAGTTTCCACAGCTTTCCTGCCGTACTTTTTTAAAAAAATTATGATTATTACGTATTCGCTTATCAATAGAAAATATCTTCAAATGTAGGTATAACGATGAGAAAAATGTAGCTAACGTAATACTTTTATAGTCAGAAGAGAGTATTGTAATATTCCCAAGTATCGTCGACGCCAGAGGTCGAGCTGACACGAGGGCGGGCGGGCGCTTTCAAGAGCGCATTCTTGTATATAATATTATATATACCATACTAATGGATCCGCTTTGCTATTTCTATATTAGTTTTACACATTTCTTAAATCCGGCATATAGAAGGACCTGATTCTTCTATTCAATTTTACTCACTACTACTTATTCTACTGATTTCTACTGACTTGTTAAGATGTATTGAGTTACAGAACGTGGAAACTAAAATAATTAACTCTTCCAAGAGGGAATCGAACCCACAGTCAGGTTCTATGCCACTACACGACTATAGCTGAAGGTCCTGAAATAATTTTATAACCTGCAACTTAACATTGTATTCTTTTAATTTAGCATTATTTTATTTATATTTTTGGTAATATTTCATTTCAACTTGACGCACTTGACGTATTCAGCGCGGTAGACAGAGATAGCCAAATATAAGGAGAAGAAGAGATAACTTATTGTTAGGGCACTTTGCTGAATCCTACTTTTCAATCGTCTAAGTTACATTTTATTATATATTGGGTGGTTATATATTGGGTTATTCACTCCAAGAATATTATACGGATATTAGTGTGTGGAGTTAAGTCCTGTTGATGTTCATTCGGGAGGCTTACCACAGCTGTAAATATATTTTATTACTACATTAAAAAGAGCATCTGTTGAGCTTCTCGCAGCAGCAGAACCGCCCTCCGAGCTGGTGGTAGCGTCTAGTGGGACTGACAATACTGACACTTGTGTTAATTGACGATTCTAAAGTGTTTGCAATAGCCTATTTGAATAAAGAATATTTTGATTGGGCTCGATAGCATCTCGAACTTATGTCTTTTTCGCTTCTCTATTGCGTGCGTCTAAATATGCCAATATTGGAGAGGGAAGCGAGTTTAATCTCCGTCTAACCCATTTACAGTGAAGATTATTAAAATTATAAATTAAATTATTATAAAATTGCATGTTGTATACAATTTTATATTTTTATAGGACATCACATATTATTTATTACTAAATTATTAATTTGTATCATATTCATAAAACGAGAATTATCCTCGTCTCAATAGAATATGAAAATAAGTGCTTAAAAGTATCATAAAGTGCAGTATCTGTCAAAAGCACGCTATTACTTAAGGCGAAACTGGAAGCTTTAGCTTTCGTTCAGAAATAGAATAACACATTTAACAACTATAACATATGCTTAGTAATAATTTATTTTTTTCATTGCAATTTATCTTTATATTTTACTTTCTATAATATATAGTATATGGTTTTAATTTTTAGGGGACTTAATAGCCATTTAAATGCTTAAATTTAAGCGCTTTGTCAAATATATATTTTTAAACTAACAGCTTTATTCCACGTGCAGATAGAGGGGGTGATAAGCAGATAAAACCCCACCCCCCAGATTTACACCTGACACCTCTACGACACATTTTGTATTACCAAAGTGGGGAAAAAAAAAAAACTCCCTCGAGTGGTATTCGAACCAACATTCATCAACAGCGTTTACTGCCAGAAGCTAAAATTACTACGGTTGTATATAAAAATACTTTTTAGACATCTTTAAGCCTTTTCCCGATTTAGACATCTTATTGTTTCAGTTAAAAATAAAAATCTCTTCAACTTCTTTACAATTTAATATAATTAATCATTTAAAGATTGATTTTTTTTTAAAGTGGCCGTCCCGACGCAGCGGCACACCACGCCTGACTGTAAGAGCGGTGGTTTTGAGTTTGACTCTCTTTCGGGAAGAAGTGAATTATTTATTTTTCGCTATAACAACAAGTCTAAGCGCGGCGTTGAGTTCCGCTACTCAACACGCAATGTCTAGACAATTGCAAATACTTACAGTATATTTTTCATATTTTTTTTATACAAATAATTGAATTTTCCACATTGTATAGATACTGCTAGTATACTTTACTAGCTTTACTAGCCCGCAGTTTCGCTCGTGTCATCAATAGGCATTAAGAACTAGTTTATCATAAATTACAATGCATGGTGCTAGAATAATTTGTTAAAATTTACATAAACACTGAAATCAATAATACTCCTTGTAGTCATAATCGTTGTTTATATTACTAATATATACATACTACTAATGACGGACTCTCATACAAATTGACCCATATTTCACTTTTTAGAGGCACAGAATATCCACAAACGCCTAATAACTGTTCAATCATTACCTTGCCTCAGTAGGCGTAAAATTTCAACCAATCGCCGAATAAACATTACTAATTAATTATAAAATCCTAGCTTATTGAAACCTAAAAAAAAAACACTACTATACAATAGTCACAATTCCACTATCTATAGATTACTCTAGGCGATGATGAATTTGGACAATTAATTTTACAAATACCTACAGATAATATAGAGTAATATATAAATTAATTTTAAATAGATTGTCTGTACTGCGGTAAATCATTTCAGCGGGATAGACCACAAATGTACCGGCGAGTCGATGGATTGCGCTGTGCGAGTCCGTCCACTCTGATTTGTGTCACTAATTGATCTGTAAATATTATCTTTTAATATTAACAATTTTATGTTTAATGGAGAGAATATTGATAAATTATTTTAACAAATAAAATAATATCACAAATATTAACGTTATTCCGCAATATATAAGCATAAGAATATTTAAACTTAAATATATATCTATGATATAATAACAATGAATCCACACAACATTAGAGCCTAGTACCAATAATGGATATCAGTTGACAGTTCCTTAGAGGCGCAGGTTCAAATCCCGATTGGTACAAATATGTATACGTTTTCCTAAAAAGTATAATATCATTCAATTTCGCTTTTATAAACACACGTGTCTTCAGGCGGCGTGCAGGGCGATGCTCCTATCCGCTAATACATCAGCTATCAACAAACATATTTTCATTCTTTTTACGGCGCCGTAAACTCGTAAATAAGGGATATACAACGTTGTATCGTTTTATTATAAGTTTATTTTACGACTTCGCCTAGTTTTTGGAGCGTCAGGTGAAGGTAACATCAATTCGGGACAAATATTTGTCCAATTTAATAGATAGCTACTATTTATGGTAGCTCGGTAGTTTGATCTTTATCGACAAGTATAATAGTGTATTAATTTTAAAAATATGTTTCGTCAATCGATTGTGAATAAGGACGTGAACGTACTTATTATAACTCAAAGCAGACTCCGAGGTCAAGTGCGTATTAATGAAGGCAAATTATCTTTTAAAAATATATATTTATATTGTTGTTTATTATTTATATCTGTTAAATAAATTAAATTTAAGAAATAGTGAATTATTTATTACCAGAAATAAAAGTATTATTTTCGTTATAAAAAAATAATTATATACACCTTGTACCTTTTATTCATTAAAAGCTACATTTAAAATAAAAAAAAAATATTCACATATCCAAAAAAGAGGGTCTGTGATGGCGGTATTCCTTACCAATAGATGACCCGTACACTTGTCTTTACGAACAAACATCTTTCTCATAAAAAATAAATGGAAGAAATTTTATATACAATCTTAATAAATGTGCAGACTCTTTGATTCCAACTCCACCGTTGATAACAACCGTTTCAAAGAAAACCGAAAGATATAAATATAAATTTATATAAAATACTTTACAGAACATAAACAAAGTGAATTCTCACTGGGACCGGAGTCGATACTCCAAGGGAAGTCGAAGCGTAAATGATGACAAAGAATGTATATTTCCACTCGAGCTTCAATAAGGAAACTCATCGATCACTGTTGAAAGTAAGCAAAATGGTAACTACGATGTCGTCACGCTACTATAGTGCTAGCCGCGAACTGTGGGAACATTGCACGCCAACGCCTTTAAGATTGCATATTAAAAGATAAGGATAAAATACAGGAATCCCTGTAAGCCGTGCTCTATATAGGGATAGGGATTTTTTTTATTAAACCATACCTGGCAATAATTTCTATAGTACTATCACCAAACAGAAGATAATATAAATACAACTATTACTATTAGTATTTTCATTTAATTTAATGTATAAATAAAACGTGTACCACATTAGCGGCGTGACTTGCACCAGCCATTATTGTATCGGCCGCGACTTCACTTTACCGCGACACCACCCTATTCTATAGTCTATACTCCTTTGTAACATAAATCAGGGTAAATGTTCTATTTACATACATAATTAATGGCAGTGTCGTTGACGTCTTTGCTTCGTAAGCGATGATTATGACTTTAAATGTAAGCCTAAAAATAAGTTATTTCTATTTACAAGTTAATTTTTTTTACAAAACAAAAAGCATAAAAGTAGTGATTGTACACTACATTGTGACTTGCTATTGGTTTTTGAAATTTCCTTTTTGACATATTGGAATTGAATGCTGCAATAAGTATATTCTCTCTCTCTCTCTCTCTTTTCTATTTTCTAGGAATACCAAAATAAAACATTCACTTTCACGATGGGAGTGGCACTTAAATGAGGAAATTAGTTATTTTACCGAAACGTAAAATTAAAATATAAAAATGTCCGCTGTCGAATACAGCGAGCGAGTACTATTTACAACCGTAACAAAAATGATTAATAACTCCTTGATACTATCGTCGCATGTATTTTTATTTCATCCTGAAAAACGTTACGATTATATCAAACAAATTGTGTTTTTATGAAGGAAATAAGATCCAGAATTAATATATTAATAAAAAAAAAAAAAAAATTATATATATATATATATATATATATATATATATATATATATATATATATATATATATATATATATATATATATATATATATATATATATATATATATATATATATATATATATATATATATATATATATAAAGATTGAATTTAAACAACGTAAAATATTCCAGCTACACTAAAAACTACTTGTAGTGTAAAATTATATTAGTAATTAAAATTAACATACATTGTAAAGGCGTCGTGAGTCGAGTAACTCGTTGTAGAGGCACACTCTATGATCATGGGTTCAGTTTATCGCCTGGAACAATTTTGCCAGTCACGTGGTTTGCCAGTAAAAATGTAGAAAGAATTTTTTCTTAGACTCTCTGTCCATCAAGTCTCTATACGTTACGGAAAGAGTAAAGATGACCATAAAATAGATTTACTAGTAGCAAAACTTATACAAGAGCAGTATTTGATAAAACGTACTTCTTATATAAAATGTTGACGCGCTTAAAACTTTTAACTTCTTAGAGAGCTCAGCGTTATTTATCTTAGAAACAACCTATATCTTTTGAGACGTAGGTTTGGATTTTGACTCCATATGCATATATGTATTTGTAAATAGTTATCTATACTATAGTAAAACAGTAGAAAAATTATGTCTGTAAGTTTAAAATTTTTAGGAAAAAATGATGTGGGATTTTTAGGAAAAATACTAACAGAATATAAATTACTATAGAATCTATAGTTTTTAAATTGTTTGTCTGTCTGTGTGTTTGTACAAACACATTTGCAGATACATGCAACTTTTTTTTGTTTATCTGTTAGGTGAAAGCAAGATCTAGGCTGATTCAGCGCAGCCTCCTCTGGCTGAACCCCACAACGTCATGCTTTGACAGCTGTAGTGGGTGGAGGCTTATCACTATCCAGCGGCGTCTCCATATAAGTTGAAAGGTTTCCGTTGGGTGTAAAGTAGGCTTACCGGTGATTCTCACAGTATCGTTAATTCATACTGCACATTTGCCTTGCGCATGAGTGGTCTGCGTAAAATGCATCTAGGCTATAACAGATTTCAAAACTAACATATCTGATGCCGAACCATAGTAAGCCAGCTATATTATAAGAAATAATGCAATGCAGCCATTACAAAAATGATTGAACGTTAAAATCGCTTTACGACTACATATAAAAACCAGGGATCTGGAACACTAAATGTAGAAATAAAATAGAACATCTTAACTATAAGAAACTAAGAAATTTTTCGTAGACATGAAAGTCCGAAATCTGGAACATCTCAAGAAGAACCATTAGGGCCACCTAAACTACATGGAATATGGAACAAGCAAAGGTCTTTTAACGTGATGGAAATTTTCATTGACTTTGTGGGCGATATGATGATACTTGATTCATATATATATAGCTCTTCACCCAATGAATGTGTTCATATTAAATGAACACTTTCCAGGCGGAAACTAACCTACTCTAAAATAACGAATTCATTTAAAACAATATGCGATACTTAATCAAACTAACCAAGACATAAGACGTTCTCATAAATCTTTTGTGGTTTTCCCAAGGAAATAACAGATTTATTTTTTTAATAAGAAAATGTCCTTTCAGAAGAACCCTTTAGTGAACTCAGCTCGCTTCCCCAGTCTTTGAGAGGCCGCTGTTGCAGACACAATGGTGTTTCATTCACATTGTACAAACTACAATGCTTGCTTTGTATTCATTTAACGGTATGACATTTTTTTTTATAGAAAATTAGTAGTATTACTTTTTTTGATTGTTCTTCTTTGGTTTCTACATTTTTTTATGTGAATGTTCATCTCCAGGCTACTATATACTGAAATCTTTAGCAAATAAGAAACCCTATCTTATTGGATATATACCCTATTTTATTATTATTTTCATTTCCAAAGTGCGATGTTGAATTTCATGGCTCAACATACAATGTTTTGAATTTAGACAGACAGCGGAGAACGAAGTGTTTTAACACTAGGATGTCTTTGCCTATTCTACTATTACTACGGGATTAGCCGTGTAGCTTGAAAAAAGTTATTCAAACACATTTTGTATTATTATTGTCAATAATATTTGAGTAGCGGAAATACAACACAAATAAGTTGTAATTTAGGAATTTCGTACTAGCTTGATGAGAACGTATGGCTTAGTGGTCAGAGAGGTTTTCATTAAAACTTTCATACGTTTTCTATTTGTATTTTTATTTCCTAACTTAGGGTTTTTCATTTTTCTTTTTTTTTTTATTCTCATTTAAAGAGCTGAGTCACTGGGTATGTTGCTCTGGTAAGTAGTTACAAATAAACTTAAAAATATATTAATTATACACTTGCATATTATTTACGCTTACTTATATTAAGTGACTTAGGGTTAAAATTTTAAAAATAATAAAAACTTTTTGTTAACCGTTTAAATAGATAATATCAATTATCAAAAGACTGATTTCATATAACGTCATAATGTAAATTATTTGTTATTTTTTTTTAATAATAATGATTTTTTTCATTAAACATGCTGTCGAACAATACGATAGACATTACATCCTAATCAGAAAAAAAATATCTTATGTGGCTTCGAATTATAGTTAACGGCTTATAGATCAATAGACTTACAGAAAGAATATTCGACTTTTTGTAATATACTTCTTTTTCATGTTTATGGTTTCCCCTTGTAAAGTAGGCATAACTACCTAATATTTTAAAATTCAACGCAGCGCTTAGTCCCTCGACTGGGAATTGAGCCCAGGACTATCGCATCCACAGTTAGTTGCCGTTCCACTGAGTCAGATGACCTTAATATATATTTTTTTTAATTCAAAGTCGTTTCCACTCCCTTTAGCCAGGTATTCTAATAAATAGCAACCTTTGACTAGCGAAGCTTTGTAAGGACCGTAGAAGAATTTTCGCCTTTCAAAGGAGCCTGTATAACGATAACTTTTACAACTTTTTTTACAATTTTTTACAATTGCTATGGCAGCATGTGGCTCCGTTGTCTGATGAAATTGGAAGTAGAGGTTGTGTAACCTGGTCTAGTTTGAAAATATTAATTTATTTTTATATTTATTTACTATAAAGTAGGAGCGAGCTCTACCATGTCATAAATAGAAGTTACATCTATCAATATTTATATTCTTTAAAAGTACATTTTTGTAAAGTAAAGTTGTAAAATAAAATAATAATTCACGTTAGTTTTTTAATACTTTTAAGTTTTTTATGTAAAAAATATTGTTATACAAAACTTTTTAGCAACACTTTTAAAAACTTCATAGTATTCAAACGTGTTGTATTTATATACGAAACACCAACTAAAAAATATCATTTTCAGTCTATGTTAGTTTGAGCTTTCTGACGCACATAATCTCGGCAGCTTTTACAATCTACTCTGAGCCAAAAAAGAGTACGTGAAAGCTTTTGAGTTTCAAATTTTTTATATTATACTCTCAACTTTGTGATAAATTGACTCCATTCTTAATTTATCACTAAGCTTTTAACAGAAAGTAATAAATAATAATTTAGTAATATTAGAAATTTTCACAATAACTACGACGGGACAAATGTCACGCGTATATAAGTACGAGTACACTGTCCTCGATAGTGTCCACTTTTAAATACAATAGTTGATAAATTGTCCAAATGAAACAAGTGAAGCATTTCATTTGTATTAGAATACAATATAAAGCGAGGCTTTGGTCAGCGATGCACGCGAACCAGCGATTCGGATCGAATCATTTATATGTTTTAGTTTTAGTTAGAGTGGATAGATTGACTGGTCGCGAGCCGTGAATTGGTTTTGATATATTTTATATATAGATTTTTAACCTAGAATTTAAGTTGAACGTGGTAATTCCAGAAACTTCATATTTGTTTGTCAAGTAATGTATTTTTTGACGACAGCTAGAGGCTA